>PVLC010004733.1:0-82509 GCA_004027655.1 Graphiurus murinus | reverse complement strand
TCCTCCTCCTCCTCCTCTTCCTCCTCTTAGTTGTCTGGATTTTCATGCTCAGGGTGACCCTGAGAGGCAGTATTGAAGCAGGTGGACTCCCTACTATGCTCA
The DNA here is from genome assembly GCA_004027655.1 of Graphiurus murinus. Lineage (NCBI taxonomy): Eukaryota > Metazoa > Chordata > Mammalia > Rodentia > Gliridae > Graphiurus > Graphiurus murinus. Next base: position 82,407 of record PVLC010004733.1, on the reverse strand, counting down.
ATCATAAAATGATTGTCTAAAGCAGACCATTTCTCCCCACATGTCTATTGGATGGAGCCATGAGAATTGGGGTTTCTATCTGTTACAGCACCTAGCACAAGTCTAACTAGCATACATATGCTACAGTCTTAATAGGAGTTAGGAAGTTAGCGTCATCATAGAAAGCTGGCTGAATACCAGAAAGCACTAACTCTCCAACTCTGCAATCTTTGGAATTGTTATTTGTTATAAACCCAAATCCCCCAGGCCTGACTCCCAGAGACCCTGATTCATCAGCTCTAGGATAAGGCTCAGAAACAGACATGCTAATCACCACCCTAGGTGATTTGATGCACATTTGGAAGAATACTGATAAAGAACGCAGATTTTCAGAAATGGCAGCTGGAAGATCAGGGTTAGAAATGGACAGCAGGTTATATCCCGAGCCAAAGTATGAGCTGGATACATCAGAAGTCAATGAGTAAATGAGAAAGTTGTCAAAGAGAAGTTCCTTACAGTACTCATGAGTTCCAATACCTGGAGACTTATGAACCTACCATATTTTTTTTTTTTTTTTTTTTTTGCGGTACTGGGGATTGAACTCAGAGGCATTCTACCTCTGAGCTATACCCCCAGCCCTATTTTTTATTCTTTATTTTGAAACCGAGTCTCACTAAGTTGCGGAGTGCCTCACTAGGTAGCTGAGGCTGGCCGTGAACCCGGAACCTCCGGTCTCAGCCTCCCTAATGCTGGGATTACAAGCATGTGCCACCACGCCCGGCTAACCTGCCACATTTTGAGAAGGATAATGGCTCAAAGATGAGGTTACAAAACTTGGATGAAGTCAAGAAGAAAGTTCAATGTAGAGAAGCAGGAAAGGATAATTTCAGTATAAACATTTGTAAACAGAAAGCTCTTTTAAACTGTTTTAACACAATTAAAATCAAATACTTAAGGGAAGCAATGATTTTTAGGCCAGCACTATCAACACCCATTCACAGATCACAGAAAAACAATATGACGAAAGGCAAGGGCTTAAAATAAAGGATTTTTTTCCTTTCTAATACACTATCAAATACAAATGTTATAGGCCTAACACCAAAAACTATTCTTAGATTGTTTTGTTTTGTTTTTTTTTCAATGCTCTAAATTTAACCAGCTGGGATTCTTAAGTACAGGTTTATTCAACCTTTAGAAATACAGAATTTTCTTTTTAATAAGAAATCTGAATTTCACCTTAATGGTGGAAAAGATCATTCTTTCCTATCTAAGAAATATGGTCTTTTGGTACAGTATAAGTAGCACCAATTCAAGATGGTAGCAAAGCATGAAAATATCACCACATCCATACAAACACACACGCACATGCTAAGGTACCTGAAAAATGTACCTCATTCCCAGTGAACTAGGGGCATCATATCAGTACTCTTAGATGTTATCCCTACCATGTTTTTATTGAGGACCAAGTTTCTGAAGAGAAGAGAACCCGAGAGAAGTAAATTTTTAGAATAAATGGTGAAATTATAGCTTTTTTATTTAAAGAAGCCCCACTAAATTTTTGAAAACTGAATTGGTCAGCAACCATTTTAAGCAATAGTGTACAACTGCATAAGATTTCTCTTCAATATGTACTTCCTTTGGGAAATTGGATGCCCTAGTTAAGAAGAACACCTTTGCTCTGTGCTCACGAAGCCAAACCCCAAAGTGAATGAAGCAGAGCTGTGAATATGGTCTTAGGAATAGCAAATTAGTTAAAGGGCCTATCAATACTCTGAAAGCCAGTGCTCTGGTAGATTGACAGGTCTGGAGACCTCAGCATAACTGGTATTTGTAAAATAACACACGGCAGCACAGGGCTGTCAGGGTCCAGAAGAGTATGCCTTGAGTAAGTTTAATTCCATGAGGAGGAGGATGTTCCATATTCTTGCAGTGATCCTATTGCTATTTTCCTTTTCAAATATGTATATTATTCAGTTAAAAAAAATAGAAGAACTGAGCTGGGCATAGTGACACACTTAGGAGTGTGTCCCAGTACTTGGGAAGCTGAGACAGGAGAATTGCAGGTTTGAGGCTAGCCTCAGCAACCCAATGAGACCCTCAGAAACTTAGAGAGACCCTGTGTGCTCTCTCTCTCTCTCTCTCTCTCTCTCTCTCTCTCTCTCTCTCTCTCTCTCTCTCTCTCTCTCTCTCTCTCTCCCTGCCTCTTACAGATCACAGAAGAACAATATGGGGAAAGGCAAGGGCTTAAAATAAAGGATTTTTTTTTCTTTCAATACACTATCAATACAAATCTTATAGGCCTAAATTCAAAGACTATTCTTGGATTGGAAATCTAAGTTAGTATAAGTATTGACTTATTTGCTTTTTTGAAATATTATTTTGTGTAATTTATGTGTATTAAAGTAGTCATGAGGAGTTCAGAAGGAGGATGTGCATCTTTGCAAGCATATATCCTCATGCCTAAAATGAGAGTTCAACTGTGAATGTTTTAGGGCTTTGCATGCCTTTAGGAAAACTGGCCACTGTGTTTTTGAAGTGAGCAAATATTCTACAAAGAGCATTTAATTGCTACAATAGCCTTGCACAGTAGATGAGCAGAATACATTGGTGGAAACATAACTTCTCATTTTGAAGATGAGGAAACTGAAACAGGAGGAGATTAAACGGTCTACTGAAAGATTGTACTCCTAGATGCATGAGTGGAAGGGAGGCCTTCTCACGGTGCTTCAAAATGGTGACCAGTGGACTGGGAGGTTGGAGATCAGTCTCAGCAACTTAGTGAGACCCCTGTTTCGAGATAAAAAAATAAAATAAAAAGGGGTAGAGCTCAGAGATAGAACACAGGTTCAATCCCTAATACAAAAAAAAAAAAAAAAAAAAAAAAAATTAAAAAAGGTCATAGTCCCTTAAGGAACTGAATTAAAAATACTCATGGAACGAACTCTCAGAGTCACAGCTGACTCAGCAATGAAAAATGGCCTGTGTGAGTATGCAGGTGGGATTTGCTTGGCTTTATAATGCTTTCATATGTCTTTATAATTTAATTTCTACAATGTGACTTGATGGTAGGAGTAGAAAGCATTATGGAATGTTTTCCAACACAACTTTAAAGTCAAACAAATATAATATAGTGAAAAGCAACAGAAACCTTAGAAACAGTAGAAACATGAAACCTTAGAAACATGAAGGTATATTTGTGAAAATTCTTGATAAACCAGCCTGAAGCTTAGCATGATGGCACCAACTAAAAACTGTGTTGTATGACAAAAAGGTTCAAAAACAATCAGTGTAATGTAATGGCCTAAGAAATCCAAGAGTTGTCCTGGACATAATCTTTATTTCATGGGCAAAGAGAGCAGTAGTATATTTGTTACATTTCCAGAAAATTTTCTACATGAAGTATGCCCTTGAGGAAAAACAAAACACCCAAGACACCAAATTAGAAACTTTAAAAAAGTACTTTGTGCTATTTAAAAAAAGAAAAAAAATAATTTTATAAAATTTCAAGGATGCATTTTAGGTACATTAAAATCTTGAGGCAGACAACACCTGATCAACTTTAATTTATTATTTGACTTTAAGAACCTCTGAGAGAAGGGGTAAACAATGCTGATATGAATAGACTTTGAGACTCAAAGATGAGCTGATTTGCATTCAAAATGGAAGGCTGTCACAAACAGGAAAAGTTAAAGAAGAGTAGCTTGGAAGACAGTAAAGGCCAAAGTCATTCCTGATCTTCAACTGAAAGACTCTTCAGGGACATGCAGAGTGGGGTCTCCTTGTTCATTTTGCTGCAAAAATGCTGTGAGTAGTGTGGTTAACAAATTTATCTGTCTTAAATCATTCCAATAGCCTTGTTTTTATCCTGCAGAGGAAAGCGACTTTCTTTGCTAAGAAATTTCCCAATAAGAATAATTGAGAAATACTTTATTTCATGTCTATGAGAATAAATTATAATATTTTATTACACCTAGGACTGGATAAATAATTGAAGGCATTGTGGCAAGAAAGAAAACCTTAGATAAGCAGTGTCTCCTGCTCATGTAGGAAAGAAGTTATGCTAAGTAAAATCACTATAGTATCATCATGTACTGAGGAGGGTATGGTGGGTGCATTTAGCATAAAATACAATAACTACGGCCTTCCTTTTGTACTTTAAAATTTTGAGGTAAGGCTATAGAATTGGGCTTTACAGGTTGTTCTTTAGCTTGTTAGTGGTGTCACTAGACTGGTCCTTTGTGGAGACAGAGAATGAAAGAGACAAATGACATGTGGTTACCTATGGTCAATAGGGTAAGATACAACCTCACCCCAGAAATTCCTACAGATAGGCATTAGAAGAACTTCTCTTGCTTGCTGGTTTACTTGTTTCCAGCATGGCACCTCGTTGGCCAGCAACCGGTTGGTCAACTCTACAACAATCTTGCTCTGTCCATAAAGTCAAAGTGACCCTCCATATTCCCCCATCTAATACGTTAGATGGACAGGTGATCAAGGCCTGACTTCAGAACATGCTCTTTCCTGATTTCAGAGTTGGGCACTCTACCTAAATTGGACCAAACAGAACCTTTCTTGGAAGTTTTGCCAGAGAAATTAGAAGGCTACACCTTTTTCACTGTAGCTACTAGATGGTAGGATGAAAAATTGATAGTGGCCAACTTTGCCATAAAAATGACAGAGAGGGGACAGCATGCACAGGAATGAAAAGGATAGAGAGGAAGGCAGTGCCAACGTGTTCAAAGACATGGGGACAGAATGATTCAGGTATGTTTGAGCCTCTGGGTCTAGTCATGTCTAAAATTATACCTACCATTAGTTTTTTTTCAGTTTTATGAACCAACAGTTTTCCTTTGGATCTTGTTAGCCAGAGTTAGGTTTGCCATTTGAGGAAAGATGGCTGCCTAAGAAAACAGTAGATGGGCTAACAGAAATTATACTCATCGAATTAGTTATTCATGTTTAAACTCTGCCTCTTGGAAGCCATAATGTTCTATCCTGAGGTGTTCTTCTGAGGTATTAGGGTATTGTTATATTGTACCTGGTTTTCTCAGAGATGTTAATCTAATGTTACCTGTTTTTGTGTATTTTTAAAAGTTTAACATATTTATATATGCAGATGAACCCCACATTAGGAATATGTTCTGATAGATTTTAATACTGTTTTCAATTATTTGTTTCCCCTCTCTCTGAAGGATAATTCTTTCTCCCTGACCCACTGACACAGGCTTTGTCAGGGCATTTGCTTTTTACCAATGAAACATTAATGGGCATGATGAGCAACTTGCATGGGCAGAACCTGTAAGAGTCATCACATTGTTCTACCTTTGCTGTTTTACCCACTCTGCTTAGAAAAATGTGTGTCTCAGATAGGAACTGCTTCTTCAGCTGAGATCCTATAATGATGAACTTATGAAAAACAGCCACAATCAGCTTACACTTGATATGTAATGTGAGCAAGAAAGTTTTACTCTTTTCCAGTCCAAGTTGAATAGTTTTCTGTAAGTCTCAGATATGTGGAGCTTATATGTCATAGCAGCAAAACCTAGCAAACACCTACATTACACACACACACACACACACACACCCCAAAAGCTCAAAATTAAGAAAAATGTGGTTGCTCCGGTGCAATTATAATATTTAATTTACCAAAAAGTTTACACATGATAAATAAACACACTCATTGTAAAGCCTCCTCAATCCTTCATGCACTGATACTCCATTTCTTCTTTGGTTGTAGCTCTGGAACAGATACCATAGCTTTTGTGGACTGGACTGTCTCAGTCTCTCTGATGCATGGTTGTTTCAAGCTGATAGCACTTCAGCTGCTCCGCCAACAAATGTCACAAGGGAAGGTACTTGTCACAGCAGCACCTCCTTTGTAATAGCCATTCACAGTCATGGTCGATGGACTGTAGAGTCCTTTGAATGGTTGTTCCCTGTTGTCCCCATCACACTGAGTGCTGTGCATCCCTGAAACCAACCTCTGTCTCTTAGGGGTGGACATCACATGCCCTCTTGCTCTTGAGGGGCTTTATGCTGCTCAGCAGGTCACCCTGTGTCACATTATACTTTCCAGATGCACAGCACACAGAAAATTGCTTTTGACTTCTCCCCTCTTTGATTTGTTTGCTGTGCTTAATTTTCTTAGATCAGCTGTCATCAGGCTGACTTTTATCCCTTTGCTGTGACATTCTTGAGGTCCTACAGTATTTTGAGTTGTGCTATATTCCCTTATATAATTGTGGCATAAACATGTATCACATAAAGCCACAATGGTGGCTTTCTTATCATACATCAGAGTTCCACAAATTTCAGCTATTTCATAATTTAGAAGGAACCAGAAATTGAGGTTGAAGTGTAGGAGGAAAGTCGCAGAAGAACTTCTGTGATATGCCCATTATTGGAGTAGGGACTGGAGACACTAAGATGTAGACATTATTTTCCCTGTTTTATGTATGTATAAATAAAATTCAGAAAATAAAGTAACTTGACCAAGGTGATACAGCTGATAAGTAATGGAACTGGAACTCAAACATATTCTCATTTGGCTCCAATGTTCTTTTCCTTTCTCCATGTGACACTATTTCTTAGAATTAAGTGAACAAAGACTCAGAGAATGAAGGGATATCCAGGATTTGGGGCATGTTCTTTGACCTTCCCAGTTAATGAAGGAGTTGAGCAAAATTTACCCTAAGGTATCATAACATTTGATGAATCTAAAATCCTTGCCCTGAAGCCTAAGTACTTTATTCTATTAGAGAAAGGCAAAGATAGTTCTTTAGTCCATTGTTCTTTTCCTACTAACTCTTCAGCTCCAGGATTCATTCTCTTGTTCTTTGGCAGAAAAAGTGTCTTCTCCCTAGGTCCAAATTTAACCCAGTGCTTATGTTCTGCATTTGAAATACTCCCATGCAGTCAGAACAATGCACCGAACATCACTCCTTTCTTCTGCATATTTAGCTTCTCTCCTTTTGTATCTTTTCCTCTACATGTAACATACTTAAAACTCTTCCTTTGACAAAGAAAATTCCTCCCTACCCCATTGCTATCTCACTTTCCATGCATTTATAGGCTTTTTTTTTTAAATTGAGGCAAAATCCAGACAACATAAAATTTGCCAATTTAACCATTTTAAAGTGTACAGTTTAATGGCTTTTAGTATATTCATAGGCTTATGCCTTCATTAGCACTATCTTCCTGTGGAACATTTTCATCCCTCCCAAAAGAAACCACCACACCCATTAAGCTGTCCCTTCTAACTCTCTTCTGCCCCCAGGCCCTGGCAACCACTAGCCTGTTTTCCATCTCTATAGATTTACTTCTTATGGAAATTTCACAGAATTAGAATTGTATACTCTGTGGGCTTTTATGTCCAGCTCTTTCACTCAGCTTAATGTTTCCAAGGTTCATCCTTGAAGCTATGCCCTTGCTTTTTAAAGCTCATCACCTATTCTGAATGATTCTAATTCCTTACTCCCATTTTCTCCATCCACGTGTGATTTGACCTCTTTGTGGCAATGGAGTGCTTGGATTCTGTCTTTGCTGACCCTCTTTCCTTTCTGAGTGTCACACCCACTTGAGGTTCTTCTTTTGTATACTTCTTTGCACTTACATGGTGAGACTTTCCAGGGTTCCTGCTGGGGCCCATTTCCTTTATCCTCTTTTTGGCCTTTTACATCCTTCCAAGGTTTTAGTTGTCACACATTAATCAGTCCTAATACTAGTTACTTATTTGGCTATCTGACTACCCTTGCTTCCTCCCCTAATTCCCTTGGCATAAGCTCCTGCATCTCTGGGACTTTATTCTCCTCTTCCTCCTCCATCCATAGTTTGATGTAACGTTTAGAAGCCAAGCTTCTGGGACACAATTCAGCCAACTAAACAGTCAAAAGCAAGACTGATGGCCTACATTGGACCAGTCAAAAGTCTTTCCTAGAAATTGAAAATAGGACTAAAGAAGAGATTAAGATTTAGTCTATTTCTATGAGTCTAGCCTTAAAGCAAGTGAGGTTAGCAGCTATCAGAAGTCACGTCCTTAACAAGTAGCCCAAGGATCCAAGGAGGACAGACAACATAGGGAAAGTGAGCCCTTTCCAGCCTAGGTCTCAGTGTATTTTGGGACCTGGATGCATTCCTGCCCTTGGGATCCAAGTGATCCTTTCCCAAGTACATCATCAACTCAGGCTGTATCTTGCAAAAGTATTGATGAAAGGTGATGTGCCACTTCTGGGCTTAGATGGTTAAGAGTTGATGTGCTTTCTTTACACTCTCTCTTCCCTTATATAGTTCTGGACACTGCCAAGGTGACCTCAAAGACACAGTTTAAAGAAGGAAGGATGACTACACAGAGTAGAGCTCTCCCACTCCAACATGAATTAAGCAAGAACCAAATTCTTCATGTTAAGCTTCCGAGGTTGGGAAGGTTTAGCTAGAAAAATTGTAGAAATGTTACTTACCCTGATGGGTGTGCTGTCTCACAGCCTCTTCAAATTCAACATGACCCAAACTATATCCACAGTATTCCCTTTCTCTCTAGTACCTCCCATCTTAGTGAATAGTTCCAAAGTCTATGAGGTCAGAAATCTCAGTATCATTATTGACTGCTCATTTTCTGTGATTTCTGCTATTTACATGTACACCTTTTTGCTAACCATATTGATCTGACATACTTAAAATCTCTCAACTCTAATCTCTTCTTGTCAACACCATGGTCAATGACTTTGTTCTAGTCCTCAGCATTTCCTGCTGGATTACTTCATAAGTAGTATGGATAGCTTCATAAGTAGTATCTCTATCTGTAGATGATATTGCTTTAAGTCATTCTTTCCTCATCTGATATAATAATCTTTTTTTTTTTCTCTTGGTACTAGGAATTGAACCCAAGGGCCTTCTATCTCTGAGCTATACCCCCAGCCCATTTTTATTTTGAAACAGAGCCCTGCTAAGTTGCTGAGGCTGTCCTCGAATCTGGGGCCCAGTAGTCTTAGCCTCCCAAATACTGGGATTACAGACATGTGCCAAAACACCCAACTTGTAATAATCTTTTAAAACAAAGTTTATGTTATAGTTCTCTTTTTAAAATCTTTTAATGACTCCTTAACATCAAGATAAATGCCATGGAAGTTCATTTGCCTGCCACACCACAGCCCCCTTCTGAACTCATCAATCAGAATTATTTCTTTGGGCACCAGTTGATACAACAGTGGCCTGGTACTATGGCTCAAGTCAGTTGGGTGAGGCGTAAGGACTGAATTGAAAGCATCCTTCTGGTGAATATAGAGCCACTGGAAGTAGCCTGATACTCCAACTCTACCCAACAGTTTTTCTCTATTCGCTCATGACTTCTTGGCTGGATTGGATTCTCTCTGCTAGAGAATATTTGAATGTGAACAATAAGAGATGGATATCTAGTAACGGCATCACAGATTGACTTCTAGTGGGGTTTGTTGAGTGAAGGCATTTGTTAGCAAATGTTACGAAGCAGTAGAAACTGCGGTAAGCAGATTCCATGAGGTGTACAAGACAGGAAAGAATTCCTGGGTCAGAAGATGTATATGTAGACACTGTCAAGTCCAAGACTAAGAAGAGTAAATCTAAAGCCCCTGAGTCCTTGGAGTGGGACTCAGAGCCATTTGGGAAGGGATGAGTTTTCCTGAGGCAGACAGAATATCAACAGACCTAGAGCCACAGTTGTGGGGTGATCGATACTCCACTTTCCGTGAGACCTGACTGTTAGGCTTATGAGATGTTTTCAGTGTTCCTTCACTCCTCCACCTAATACAATAAAGCCGCATTGCCCAAATTAAACAGAATGTCTGGGCTTGGTTGCTTGGAACCAAACCATCATGGACCACAAGGTGTCATGATGTGCCCTCTGCTCATTGCCCAGGTCCTCTCCTAAGCCCTTCACTCACACCAGAGGTGTGGACACACTGCCCTGGCTGTGCAGTGCTCTGAATGTTCTGTGCACTTGAAAAGACTCTTGCCTTTTCAAGTGCAGCTCTGTGTTCATAGAAGGGTCCTTCACCAGCAGCTAATTTCTATTCATTCCCTAGAACATAGCCCAGGTGCAAACCTCTCTTGACACTAGTCAGATTAGGGTCTGCCCTAATAACCTCATTTTCATTTAATTATGTCTTTACAGACTCCATGTCTGCATGCAAACATGTTCTCAGGGACTGCGGATGAGGACTTTGGCATATGAATTTAGGGAAGACACAATTCAGTTCATAGCACTGAATTACCAAATCTTGTTAGTGTTCTCCTTAGAAGCTCTGGGTTCTGCTTTATGTTAAGGTAGAAAGCAGATAAAAAGCAAAGTAAGGGTGGTTTAAAGCAGATCCAGCAACAATCTGGAGAAGTTGCATCTGACAGTGAAGGAAACATTAAATGGAATATTTCTCAAAGGCCCAGCTAGCTGAATCCATGGGCAACATTCTTACATATATTGGGATCTCTTCTGGCCCTCTGGCATTTGTGGGCTGCAGGATTCTGGGTCCTGACCCTCATCAATGTCTATTTTCTCCAGATTGGTGCAGATATAGGTGATTATCCATGAAGTAAGGTGCTGTTCTGGCAGCTCTGTGAAGCTGCCAGATGAGCAAGGCAGTCTGCTTGGGGCACAGAAAGAATTAAAAGCAAACAGCTACCTGTTTTGGATCAATTTTCAGCCCTCCTAGTCTCCTAAGATTTCTTGTAAGAACATGCTATTACAAAATAGTGCTAACTCCTGCACCGTGGCACTAAGCGATAAATAGGGGGCTGCAGGGCTGCAGGCTCTGCCTCCTGCTGTCCACTGATTCTCCGCATGCACCTCACTAAACTACTTAACCTTTCTATGGCTCAGAGTGTCCTCGGTAAAAAACGATGGTATCTATGGCATTCCTCATTGGGCTGGTGTGATAAATAAGCAATTAAAAGGGCTCTGAGGATATAATTATAGCTTAATATAGCTGTGGCTATTTTCTGTTCACACACACACACACACACACACACACACACACACACACAGGTCTACACACTTATATAACAAGGGAAAGAAACAAAAAGTCTCACATTATTCCAGATGAAATGACCAAATAAATATATTAGGTAGGGGCCAAGGTCTAATCTAATGTACCTTTGATAATTTATTTCTGTAAACAATCCTGTTTCAGAGTGGGTTTTTTTTTGTTTTTTTTTTTTGTTTTTTGCGGTACTGGGGATTGAACTCAGGGGCATTCTCCCTCCGAGCTACACCCCCAGCCCTATTTTTTTATTCTTTATTTTGAAACCAGGTCTCACTAAGTTGCGGAGTGCCTCACTAGGTAGCTGAGGCTGGCCGCGAACCCGGATCCTCTGGTCTCAGCCTCCGGAATGCTGGGATTACAAGCGTGCGCCACCACGCCCGGCTCAGAGTGTATTTTAAAGCCTAGTCATAAAACTAAAATTTCCCTACTATTTTTTTTTTCTTATTCACTCATTTTGGAGTATCTACTCTGGTGGGCATTAGAAAAGAAGAGATGAAGACATGGTCTTCAAGCATCACCCAGAGTAAAGAAGTGCATGAAAATAGTTATAGTCCTGGACTCTGAGTGGAGGTAGGTACTGCTAACAGGAAGAAGAAAGTGCATTTTCCAGGAGAGGGAAACAAAAGTATGAATTTCAGTCTCCCACTCTATTTTTCAGTAGGCATCTCCTTTTCCTTGTATGTGATAGGTACTGAGCTAAGTGAGTTTCATTCATTATCATTTATCTCTGGGGCCAATGTATTAGAGGGCATTTTTACTGGCCTCGTTTTTCAGATGAGATAATAGGAACTCAAAGAGGTTATGCAACTTGCCTAAGGTCACACAGCTAATAAATGGCAGAGCTAGATATCCAATCCAGGCTTGTTTCTTTACCACTGCACATGAGCTCTTCTCCATCAACTTCTATTTAAGATACAGACTTCTACAGGTAAAAAAAAAAATATTTTTTTCTTCACATCTCCTCTTCAAATAGGCCTTTAATAACCTTCACAATGGTATATTTTCATGCTATGAAAATAGATGTGAGCCAGGAAAAGGTTTTGCTTAAAATCTCATTGGAATGGAATGTTTGACATCAACACTGCCCTGATGCCAAGAATTTGTGAGACGATGTAGCTCGAAAAGACAAAATTCAATTATGAAAAGTGTAGCACACATGTTAGCACGTTGCCTTGCTTTTCACCATGTCTCATGAAACCCTTTCAAAGGACTTTAAAATAAGCATGTTAGAAACAAGCCAACATTTTGAACTTTAAAAACTCCATGATTTCTTGCTACATTTCAAATGCAAACCCACAAGCAGGCCTAACTGAAAGACAGGCTGTCCCTGACTCAGCTGCTCCCCATCTTCCATAGTTTAACTGTAGGAGCTTTGCTCCTCCTCTGGCTGGCCCGCTGGCTGGTAAATGTCTGCCACTGTATGTATAGGGGAAATTGATAGAGCTAGAAGTGAGTATCTGAGTATCCAAGGGAATCGCACATGTGTAGAGTTTGGAGTGCTCTCTGAGAATATCTAGTTCAAAGATTGTTTTTGTTGTTTGTTTTTTTATTTTTTTGTTTTTTTTCTAGGAGTTTGAACCCAGGGGCATTCTACTTCTGAGCTATATCCTCAGTCCAATTTTATTTTTTTGTTTTGAAACACGGTCTTGCTAGGGTTCTGAGAGTCTTGCTACATTGCTGAGGCTGTTCTTGAACCAGTGATCCTGCTGCCCCAGCCTGCCAATTACTTAGATTATAGGCATGTGCCACCACACCTAACTTCAAAGTTTTGTATTTTAAGACACAGTGCTGAGACCTGGAGTAGAAAAGTAAGATGCTCAATGCCACCCAGTTAACTAGTGGTGAACCTTGGGAGAAAATTCAGACTACCTGGCTCCCTCCATGTAAAGAGCTGAATAGTGTATACCCCCAAATTCAGGTCTACCCCAAATCTCAAAATGCGACTTTCTTTGGAGATGTAATTAGTTAAGATGAGGTCATATTGGATAAAGGTGGACCCAATCCATTGCGTGGTGTCCTTCTGAGAGCAGAAAGACGACACAGACACACAGGGGAACAGGCCACAGGGAGAGGGAGGCAGAGACTGGAGCAGAGCTTCTGCAACCCAAGGAACACCAGCAACTGCCAGAAACCACCAGATGCTAGACAAGAAAGGAAGGGTTCTTCCCTACAGCCTCCTAGCACCTCCGCTTCAGATTTCCAGTCTCCAAAACTGTCAGAAAATTAATATCTGTTGTTTTAGGCCACTCAGGTGGGTGGCACTTTTATATGGCAGCCCTAGGAAACTGTATCATCCTTTCTGCTTAACCACAGCTCATCCAGGGTGTCCTCATTACTAAACAGTCCAAAGCATGCCACTGCTGTGGGGGTTAAGGGTCCCGCCATCACATATGAAGGGCAGCATTGGAGTCTGTAAACTGAATGGCATCCTGCTCCACCTGACAAGCACACTTACTGCTGTTTTTGTTCCAATTAGCTGCAAGTCACCTTAAATCTCATCAATGGAAGCAGTGATCCATTTAAATTTAATGTAAATGTATTGTTACTTGTTTTATACCACACAGGGATATAACATGGAGAAATGACTTCCTAAATGTGGGTCTTAAAATCTAAAAGTGATAAAAGAGCATGGATTGTTGGAGGTTAGAGGAAGAGATGTTGATATTCTGGGCACCAATTCCCTAACTAAAGAATTGACTGCCACATTGAAATGTTCAAAATCATTTTTTTTTGACTAAATAGACTGTTATGATCTTTACCATTATAGCTGAAGATGAAAGCCTAATAGAAAAACCTAAAACAGTTGCCCCATTAATGCAGATTAACATATTATGGTTTATTAGAATCCAAATTCATCTCCCGCTCCCCATTTATTTGCCTTCTTGGACCATGGCAGCCATAATTCTTACTTTGCATTCAATGTCATTTTACACTGAAGCCCTTGGGTTTGTTTACGTGACACACAAACACCCAGCCAACTAGAATTTCGTATTTCAAGCCTCCTCATTCCTGGAGTGGAATGCTATGGGAGACGAGTGTATTGATTTCAAGCCCACTGCTTGTGTGCTGCTGCTTGGAGTCAAAGGAGGGAGAGAGGAAGGCACGGTGCTTTGCTGTCAGGAGTGGGCCAAGAGACTGCACACGTGGACTTTTAGTGCAAATGATCTTTTGATACTTCTACCCACACTGGGAGTGTGTAGATGCTCAGAGGCCAACACAACAAGTTTTAGGGAAAAATAGGGCAAAACGAAAACAACAACAACAAACTGGGCGTGGTGGTGTACGCTTGCAATCCCAGTACTTGGGAGGCTGAGACAGGAAGATCCAGGTTTGAGGCCAGCGTCAGCTACTTAGTGAGGCCCTCCACAACTTAGTGAGACTCTGTTTCAAAATAAAGAATAAAAAATCAGGCTGGGGGTGTAGCTCAGAGGTAGAATGCCCTTGGGTTCAATCCCCAGTACAAAAACAACAACAAAAACCTGGTAACAAGTAGACCAAAATCAATGACAAAGAAACATTTAAAACTTTTTATTTTTCTACCAGTTTGTAACAACATGTAGACACAGATACTGCTCCTTCCCGCCCCTCCCCTCTCTACCCAGTAAGATGGTAGGAGAGGAAGAAAGGAATTTTCAGAGCTTGCACTGGGGCCTGTGAGGGAGGGCTTATTCAAACATGTGAGCAGGGCCAAGAGAAAAGAAGAGTTGAGTCTTATGCTTTTGGAGGAAACTGATTTGCTTTACATCATCCAACACTTTTTTAGCTGAATTAAAATGATTAGAAATCTTTTTTTTTTTGTACCTGGTATCAAATGCCACTGGTGAGTGTTAATGGTTTATCTTTGGGGTATCCCTTCATGGAAATGGGGTGGCAATGTTGGAAGCAGAACTTGGTAATAATTCCCACCACCTTGCCCTGAGATCTATGGCCCCTGGCCTCACATGCATTAAACCCAGGGAAAGTTGTGAACAAATAAATCTTCCTTTCTCTAAGTTGTAGTCAGATATTTTAGATTATAGCTGTGAAAAGACTGACTAATACAGTGAGCATCAAGGGAGATGGAGGCCTAAGGTCAAGCCCCACTGTTTCAAGGTTGTGAGCACATAGAGCACTTCTGGTGCTCAATCCTACTTGACTACACATTTTTGTTGTTCTGCCATGTTTTGTGTTTCCATGTAGTTTAAAAAATAGTTTTTCCAATATCTCAATCATCAATATGTTCTGCCCTTTTGGGATATGTGCTATAAAGTAAGGTTCCCTCTCAGTCATATTTTATTCTCTCCCATTTATTACATTATTTATCTTATATGAAATATTTTTTCATCTTGTTAACCAGGGATTTTTAAAGATATACCAAGCACCAGAATCTGGGAGGCATATCTTGCACAGGTATGAGAATGAGGCTTTTGCTGTTTTTGTTTTTCAAAATCCAATATAGTATTTGTGATGCCTTTCACAAAAGTAAATCTAAAAAGTAACAATAAAGTAAACTTAAAGGTAACAATAATGTGCTGTATACTTCAAAAGCTAGAAGAAAATATTTTGAAAACCTCCACCATAAAGAGATAATAAATTTTTGAGATGGCTATCATATTAAAAGATTAGAATTCAAGTCAATATATCAGTATTTATAATTAGGTTTGCTTAATATGAGAACTGCATAGCTTGTATAAAATCTAAAAGGTATGGAAATGTATGAATAAAAATTTAAAAAAAATAAAAGGTATGGAAAATTATTATTTGTGGTGATTTTCACATATACCAGTATATCAGTTATCTATTACTGCGTAACAAACCATACCAAATCTGGGTGGCTTAAAATAACAATGGTTTATTATTTCTCATGCTTCTGGGATTGACTAGGCAGTTATTCTGCTGGTCTGTCCAGAGCTCATTCACAAGGCTTCAGTTAACTGCTAGCTCAGATGGTGCTGGAAGTTCTAAAAATAGCCTCATTCATAAGTCTGCCATCCTCACGGTCAGCTGGGTCTTTTCCTATAGTATCTCATCCAATGGTCTGGCTTGGACTTCCTTCTGTAATGGCAGGAGGTTGGGAGAAGATGACAATAGAAGCTTCAAGGTCTCTAGAGGCTCAGCCTCAGAAACTTCATCTTCTAATCATAGTGATTCACAGAACAGGATAGATTTAAGGGATATAGAAATAGACTCCACCTCTATATGATGGGAAAATCAGAGCCACATTGAAAGGGATATAGACAGAGGAGGACATGGGGAATACGATTGCAAATACCTGTCCTCATCTTCCAACCAGATTCCTTCTTTGGCAGTCTGCATTTCTCTCTGTCTCTATAGTCTTCTTACCACTTGGCTCAGTTCTGTGTTTGCTTTAGGTTATAATAGTCAACAAATCACATTACCCTCTGATGTCAGGGACTGCCAGTTGTTCAGTCCTTCTTCCTCCATCAGAAATAAATCTCTTTCTTCTTTTAGTTTGATACATGGATCTCTCATTTGTTCAGCTTCCTACTTTGTTATGGTCAAGAGATTAATTTCTATTCCAAAAGAAGATGGTGTGTTTAATGCATCTACTTTTGTTAACTCCTCCTTCCTCAAGCATGAAGTGTGATGTGATGACTCATGATCCAATAGTCATCTTGGATCATAAAGTGACTGCAGGAAAGGCAACAATATCAAGAGGAGTGGTTAGATAGAAAGAGTCTAAATTCCTGACTCGAAGAAGCACTACACCACCCTGGACTGGTCCTTCTAGATTTCTTGAATGTGAAAGAGATATATATTTCTAAATTGAACATGATTCTTTGTGGTTTTTCTAATATTTGCAGAGGAACTCTAATGCTAACATAGACCTGTTCATTTTCTAATTAGAGGGTCACTGGGAATGTATTGAGTCCCAAGTAGCTCTTTCTTCCTCCTTCAAAGTCATACAGGGATGGGAACTTTATTATCTTGTTCCTTGCATTTAGTCAACTGTAACTTTAAAACACATTACCAACACCAATGATTTTGGATTTGCCTAGTTTTCTTAATTTGAGTTATACCTCTCTTTTATTAGTGTACAGAGTCAGGAGCTAGACATTATTTTTTTTTAATGCTAAACATGAAAACTAATAATACATTTTTTTTTTTTTTTTGCGGTACTGGGGATTGAACTCAGCTGCATTCTACCTCCAAGCTACACCCCCAGTCCTATTTTTTATTCTTTATTTTGAAACAGGGTCTCACTAAATTGCGGAATGCCTCACTAGGTGGCTGAGGCTGGCCGCAAACCCAGATCCTCCAGTCTCAGCCTCCCAAATGCTGGGATTACAAGCATGCACCACCACACCTGGCTAATAATACATTTTAATTGGATCTAATGTTCTTACTGGTCTCTCTATTCTAGAATAGAAAAAAATAATTTGGCTACTATCAATTCCTTGAGAAAGCGAAGTCTTTAACAGGTTTTATATTTCAATTGTTCCTTTTTGGTAGATGCAAAAGTATGAAAAATTCAGTTTTTCAATCCTAAAGTCCAACAATGGGCACAAATAGGTAAATATGGAAAATAAAAAAGTGAAATAGCTGGGCATGATGGTGCACCCATGTAATCCCAGTACGTGGGAGGCTGAGACAGGAGGATCGCAGATTAGAGGACAGCCTCAGAAACTTAGTGAGACTCTCAGCAACCTAGCAAGACCCCATTTCAAAACAAAAAAAGATAAAAAGGGCAGAGGGTGTGTAGCTCAGAGGTAGAATGCACCTGGATTCAATTCCTGGCACCACACACATACAAAAGCAAAATATATGCACTTATCAAAATGATAAATACAATGACTATAACAAGATAGAATTTTTTTAAATGGATAATGTGAGTCAGTGTACTGTGAATATAACTGTAAAAGAAAATGGAATGGGAAGTTTACTCCATCAGTAACAAATGACAAGATATCATGAAACAAAATGAGTTTGAGATGACCTCATTCACAAGAAGAGTTTACAAAGAGGGCAACCTGTTGGCTATAGTTTGGATTGAAATATCCCTCACAGGCCCATGTGTTAAGGTTTGATCCTCAGTTTGGGCTACAGGAAGGAGGTGAAACTTGTGAGAGGTGGATACACACCTGTAGGAACTGGTAGTAGCAGGCATCAGGTCCCTGGGGGGTGTGCCCTCACGGAGGATGGTTGGATACTCATCTCTTCCTCTTTCTCTTTGGGTTCTGGCCACTACGAGGTGAGGAGCTTGCTCTGCCACACACTCGCACTGTGATGTACTGCCTCACCACAGACCCCGAAGCAACCAGACAGACTGACAATGGACTGAAGCTTCTGAAACTGTGACTCAAAATGAGTCTTTTAAATTTGATGACCACAGGTACTTTCCTATCGTAATGGAAAACTAACATATTGTTCTATGATTCTTGGGCTCTTCTGCAAGATGGAGATTCTTAGGGGAAGTCAGAAAGTAGATCAGAGTCAGGAGGGGGCATTACTGAAGAGGCTTTTGTGGAAATAGCAGTTATGCCTAAAACCTCACATCTGACTTTGGTGGTACTAGTTTCTTATCCCAAGTATAATCAGGGGGTTAGAGTGAGAGCTTTGAAAATGTTTCCTGCATTTGGGAGATATAGTAGAAAGATGGCTGGACTAAGCCTGGGGAAAGCTAAGGGAGCTTAGGACTTATGACCTGGGAAACAATGAGGCTGACTGATTCCCGGAGGATGAACCAGGAAGGAGCTCTTGCTTGGATTTGTGTGCCAATGCCAGAGGGACTTGGGTGTTTCTTTCCACATAGCTGTGGCTCATATGAGAGAGGGGACCAGTGTGAGGTGCTTTGGGGTCTTGCCCATAGAGCTACCTGAAACATTCTTCACCTTTTTGGAAATAGCAGATTGGATTGGGAGTGGGTGCAGGAGGTAAGCAGGGGGGCAGCACAGAGCAGGAGGACCACACCTGCTCACCTGTGCCTGGCTTCTGGACTGAAGCTGAAGGAGATGAGATTTAATATTAAGTGGGGTTTGGAGTTTTGATTAATATCTTGGACTGGACATTCAAATCAATGAAATGAGACTATGTTTGTGACTTAAAGTGCCCAAGACCATGTCCAAGTTTTCACATAAGATCTGGGAAAGGTAACTCCCACGAAAGAAGTTTAAGAAGAAGGTAGGAGTCAAAAAGAAAGTTGTGTTTGCCCATAGTTGATGTTAGCCTTGATCAATAAGCTACTTACATGCAAAACATAATATGAACAGAAGTGACCTTTTAATGCACTGTTTCCCCTCCTTAACTATTTCCTTGGTATTGCAATAGCTTTATCTAACAGTGAGTGAGACTCAAAGAAAATGTAGACTTTCATTGTAGATTCAGTATAACATGGGGATTTCGGAGCCAGCAAACTCTGGTTTAAATCATGTGATATCATTTATTAGTTGTGTGATCTTAGGTAAGACACTTAATATTTTAAAAAATCCGTGTTCTTGGCTTTAAAATGGGAATAATGATGATCACAGTACCTCATAAGTGTTTTGTGAGGCTTAAGTGAACTCCTCTGTAAAACACTAAGTGGCCTGCATGCTAGTGTTTGTTTTTGTTACGGTTCCAAGGATGATGATACAGCAAAGCAGCTGTGGCCCCTTTCCAGAGGCTGTGGTCATGGGAGCAAAGCAGATATTCTTATAAAGCAAGAGGGCCTTGCAAGATTTGTGCCACAGATTTGTACCAGAGAAACAAGTCTCTATTAGAGTTGAACCAAGGAAGACTTCTGCACAGTTCTCAAGGCTTGCCTGCAATATGAATTCATAGCTATGGCTTCCAGTAACAGGATGGGTTAAAATGTCAGCACAATCTGGTTCCTTCCATTGCTTGTGAAATTTCCCAACATTGTAATAGGACAGTAATATCTCAGTTCCCAGCTTCATTATGGAGTGAAGTATTCATACTGATGGCAGGTTCTGAAGAACTGAGATCAATCCCTTTTCACCTATATGCATTCTTGATGTTTCAGTTCTCCTGAAGAGCTGGTATTAGCTGAAGGTGTCATATAGCTTTAGCTGATGAGAGGTAAATTAGCATTGGCAACCTCTCCACCCCCCATTCATAACTTTTGATTTTATCACAGCATAAGAGCTAGTATCTCTGAGTATAGAGTTCTAAAGGGGCTTAGACTCTTCAGGGAAGTTAATCAATGCCCTTGGATGTGAAAAGAACACTTTGGTTCCAGCTACATAACCAATTGCCAAAATAAGTGTTTCAAGTTCAGCTTTGCTTCCCGACTTTCCTCACTATTTAATAAGTAGATGAAATATCAAAATACTTCAATAGCTTAAAAGGAAAAAAGGAGAAAGTGTGCATGAGAAAGGCAGGGGAAAATATGGTTTCTCTTCCAAATGCACTGAAGCGCTGAATAAATATAATTATGGATGTAACGAGGCCAGCTTCAGGTTTTAATCACTGTTTCCCCACCACCTACTAATTTGCTATTCAGTGCCTACTGCCGGATAGCTTTGGGTTGAGTAGCATTAACTCACCAGGTAACCACGAGCAATCTTTATAGTTTAAGCCTTGTGTTGTATCATAGCATGAGAGGCTGGGCAAATTAGATGCATTATGTCCAAAAAATTCTTTTCATTAGTATTTGGCATTGACACCCTGATCTGTAACCCAAAGAGTATTTTTGCAATCACTATGAAATATGGAAATTAGCATTTTGATCAGAATTTTAATATATGGTCTATATATCTCACAATAGGTATTAAAAACTAGGCAGGCTAGCAGTTTGAATGTGCACGATTTTTGTTATTAAAATATATCACTGAAATATTGATTTCAATGATACTATATGTGCTTTTTGTACCAAACCACGCTGCATATTGACTAGAGTATATTTCCTTAAATCAACAAAGACATTAGCTACCAAGCAGAAGATTGCTTCCTCTGAGTGTGAGAGTTATTATCACACTAAGAAAGGGAGATGGAGAGTTTTATCATGTCCTAGATAATACATGAAAAAGTGGAGAAATCTCACGAGACACAAAAAGGAGAGAAGCAGAAATAATAAAAACACATATATTTAACAGTGCTGTTCTATTTCCATGCATTCTATTATCAACAATGCTGTGGCTGATTTGGATGTAAGAAGACAGACTAATTTTCCTGGGTTGAGGCATGGTGGGGAGATCTGTGCAACTCCTAGCTTTGACAGTTTCAATGTGACCTTGGCAAGTCACTTCGCTCCTTTGTAATCAGTTACTTCTTCTGTAAAGGGGTCCTTGTAACTATCCACAATCACAAAGCCACATATGACTTTCAGTTACTCTTCACAGACCTGCATTATGTTTTTACATTTTTTCTTCTAGCCAAAACTTAAAAACTGGGAGATTTCCCTTAAAAATCAGATTTCTGGCTTTTTGTTGAGTAACTGGAAGACTTTACATCAGTCTCATATTTTTACATGATGACCATTGGCAGGGACATCCTTTTCGGATGTGTACTTTCTCCCATTTTTCAAGATCTCCACCACAAACTATGCCCAGCATTGGGGCAAAATGATAGTTCTACTTACTTATGCTTATTGTTGATTTTCTTATACCCCAGGTACATTTTTCAATACCTGCATTACTGTCTAAAGTGAGAGAAAATAAGAGTCCCAGATATCTTTAGGTTTGAAAAACAGAGAGGGAGATCATGTTTCTCTTTAAAATGAAGAAGATCCCTGCAGTTTTAATTTGTTAACAATGAGGGCCCACATTGAAAAGATACAAGCCTCACCTCACCTACTTATGTCACTTGCTCGGCCCATCCAGCATTCGAATTTGTCATCTCTGGTCCATTTGGGAATAAAATGTCATTTCTCTAACTTCTTGAAGAAATTTCTCACCAGATGCCTTCTTTTCAATGCCCCACTGAGGTATAACAATGAGAATCACTTTGAGAAGATGTTTGGGTCTAATAGCCACAAGATGGGCTTTTATACATGCAATGTAAAACTTTCAAAAGAAGGGCTCTGAGACCAAATAAGTAGAATGCTGAACAGTTATAAGCAATTTGCATCAAGTCAGGGCCTTGTAAGGCTACTGCGTGCCAGAGAGAACAGATCTCTTAAACCAGATGCTCACTTCTCACTGAAATCCTTAGATCCACAATAAACCAAAGATTCCTGTCTTGCTTGGGACTGCTGTTTGGGCAATCAAAGAGACCTGAGCCAGGTGGGAAGCTGGAAGAAGTAAGCCCTAAATAAATAGCATCTAATACCCTTCCCTAATAATAGATACAACAAATTGCCAGCATTTATTATGTCCCAGGTGCTATAAGAAGCATTTTACATATGTTATATTATTTAATCTCCGTAATTACTTTATAAAGAACATATTATTTTTTCCGGAGTCACATGGGAAGTCTAAGTTGCTGGGAGGATGAAGAGCTGGTTCAAGGTCAAGTAGGTTGTACTGGAGAGCTTGTCTGTCTATTGCCAGAGGCCCTGCTCAAAACAGCTTTATTGTATTCCACAATGGCCTTGGCGGTTTTGTAAAAGAAAACCCAGGTAACAAAATGAGTGGCTTACTTATGCAATAATAGAAAGTATTTCCCTTCAGATGTTGTAATGTTTTTCTGCAAATACGGACTTTTGTCTTCCTTTAATTCATGTTTGATGCAATTCTTTCATACACATTTAATGCTTAGAACAGACACGGGATGCAGCAAAGGCAGGTCTTGTTGGCTTCATTTTGCAAATGGGAAAACTCAGAGAGTTGAGCTGACTTGCTCAGTCGTGCCACTAATGGAATTACCCCGCCGTCCTCTGCTGGCACATTCACACCATCATTTGCTACGCCACGCTGTCTCCCTTCTTTTGGACCAATGTTGATGGATAAATAATTATGCATGAAAGATATTCTTCTATGATAAAGTTAGGAAAATAATATGTCTTCAGTGTAAACAAAAACCATTTTCTTCTTTCAGTGTTGGAGCACAGATAGTATCTTAAGTGATACTACTGGAAATTGGGGTGATGTGATTTCGCAATCTGTTCCTTTTAAACCTACAGAACTTCCTCTCTCTCATAGATAAAGTTGTCTGACTAGCATGGCATCTTTGAGAAGTGTCTGTGTTGATGAAGATCTTCCCTCACAGTATCAGTGTCAGGGAAACTATAATTAATCATCTCACCCCGATAGGTCTAATGATGATTGTTGAGCTTTGCCATAAATACAGGTTACCATTCTGACCCAAATCATCTTTCACGAAGATTAGAAGAAAGACAAGAAATGTGGCTGTATGTAGACCATTGCTTTTTTTTGTACCACCCAAAGCATGAAGCTCAGTTAGCACTTTCCTTCCTGCTATGGGTCCAGTGTGGTTTTTCCCGTCTGAAACACACATTGAAATCTGGCTTTCAATGTAATAGTGTAGATACATACTAGGAATTTTAAGAGGTGATTGGGTCGTTAGGAAAGATGAATGCAGTTCTTATAGATCTTGATTAGTTACAGTGAGGGGGCCTGCTGTCAAATGAGACCCCCTCTTGTGCTTTGCTTTGTTCACAAGTGCCTGCTTGCAATCCTGCCATGAGGCCAATGCTGCTACATGCCCTTGGACTTCCCCACCTCCAGAACCATGTGCCCAAATAAACGTCTTTCCTTTATAAATTACCCATTCTCAGGTATTCTGTTATAGCAACAGAAAATGAATAAAGATACTATTCTAACTCAAGGATGTCAGAAACTATTCATTAACTAAGTTGTACTATTCTACATGAATATTTACCATGAGGGTGGTATAAGTCCTCGAATTGTATTCCTTGAAATGTTAATAGATGTTCTGAAAATGTTTCTAAGTGATATTTTCTCCTCCATAGCATTTTTAGTACACATGCTGATACTGATTAGAGAATTGTTATTACAATGTTGTGCTATGCCTGGTAACACTAAGAAACTGCCTTAGGACAAAGGTTGTTTTATGGGTTAAAACTAGCCGGGGCTTAGGTGAGTCATTTCTATCCACTCCCCCAAACTGGACATACAGTAAGATTAGTTTTCTGCATCCCTTGTAATCAAGCATGTCATATGATTTTGAGTGAAGATGAAATGGCCCCTTCTAGACGCAGTCCATTAAAAATCTGCCATAGGCAATTGTCTATATTTTTCTTCTTTGGGCTCAATAAGTAAAGAGACTTGGATACTATGAGTCCAATGGGGTAGACTTTTAAGACATAAGTCTTAGTCTTTGAATCTCAGCCTAGAAGGGAACTGCCTACCAATAAGGAATTTTATGCCCTCACATGAATACTAATAAAGTACTATTGCTTTAAACCACTGAGAGCTGGGGGTTTCTTTGTTATAGCAGCTTTACTGCTCTCTCTCTCTCTCTCTCTCTCTCTCTCTCTCTCTCTCTCTCTCTCCCTTCCTCTCCCTCACTTACTCACTCACTCACTCCCTCCCTTCCTTCCTTCCTTCCTTCCTTCCTTCCTTCCTTCCTTCCTTCCTTCCTTCCTTCCTTCCTTCCTTCCTTCCTTCCTCCCTTTTCTTCCTTTCTGTCTATTTTACTGGGGATTGAACCCAGGGGTGTTCTACCTCTGAGCTACACTGCTATAACTTTTTATTTTTGCTTTGAAACAGGGTCTTAGTGCTGAGAGTCTCACTAAGTTGCCGAGGCTAGTTTCTAGCCTGTGGTTCTCCGGTCTCAGCCTCCCAGTGTTAGGACCACAGGCATATGCATGCCATCAAGTCCAGCTTTTACTGTACCTTAATATAGAACTAATACATGGAAGACGTCAAGCACATTTCTTGACATAATAAGCATGTACTAATAATTATTATCTTTTCTTCTTTGTAATCATTATTATTCATTAGGATATTACTGAAATGGACTCATTTTTCTTTTTAAAAATATTTTCATTGCAATTATACATCATAGTGAGGTTCACTGTGATAAAAAACATACATCCACACAGCACTTGATGTATTTCCCTCCACATCCCACCCTGTTCCTCCCTTCTTCCTCTCCATACACGTTAGTAAAATTGGTAGTGATACCGTTACATATTGCCTTAGGATTTTTTGAACTGTTTGCTTTTATGTCATTTGCAGGAAAATGGATGAAACTAGAAAATATTATGCTAAGTGAGATCAGCCAGTCTCAGAAGGTCAAGGTTCTTATGTTTTCTCTCATAACTCACTTTTCTATTAGTCTTAAGTGATTTGCTTTATTTCAAATGACAGTAGGGCTATTCCAGAATTTTCATTTAATATTTGCCTATGCTTAGTTTTGATTACTTCATGGTGTTAAGTTCTATGATTGTTCACAGATGAAAAAAGTTTCATATAGAAATTCCTAAAAATTATTTTAAAATATAATATTTTAAAGTTAACATTGGAGCCAGGTGTGGTGGCACATGCTTGTAATCCCAGTACTTGGGAGGCTGAGACCAGAGGATCCAGTTTTGCGACCAATCTCAGTGACTTTGTGAGACTCTCTGTAACTTAGTGAGACCCTGTTTCCAAAATAAATAATTAAAAATAGGGTTGGGGTTATAGCTCGGAGGTAGAATGCCCCTGGGTTCCATCCCCAGTACTGCAAAAAATAAATAAAAATAAAGTTAACATTGGAATAAAGGGAAAACATTAGCACTAAAAAATGGTGATTACATAGGACTTACATAACTCTAGTGTGAAATATCCAAGTTGATGTCTAATTATGATGTATTATATATATAGTCACATTGAAAAAGCAAGACTACTTTTAAGACCTCTGTTAAGTGCTCACTGACTTCTATGACAAGTTTGATGGCTCTACGTTCCAAATTAATATTCTAAAATATAGTACCAGAAAATTCCATTTCCACAGCAACCAGGCAATTGGTGTCAATCTTCATCACCATGGTGATATGGAATGGCAGTTTATTGGAGAAAGGTCTTGTACTATAGGTTTTTCAACCTGTTGCCTGTGTTTGGGTGATGATATTCTCCATCAAGCTTCTTTGTATTCATCATGTATGAGCTGAACACTCAGAAGCATGACTGTGACATATTTCATATCAAAAGTTTGCTTAATTTTAAATCACGATTGCTGTTTTTATTATTGTCTTTGCAAATACTTATGGCTTTGATATATGTGCACACAGATTTTGTATAACAAATATTTATGCTTTTTTACTAATTCTGAGCTGTTATGAAAATATTATAGTTTTGATACCTGTCAAGCATAAACAGTTTTTCTGAATATATAGAACTCTCACTACCATGTGATTCTGGTGCTGTTGTCTCCAGCTGCATCTTTCAGAATGAAAATGTGGCTCTGGTCTCCTCAACTGAGCATCACATCCTTCTACCCAGGGGGGTTGGTTCTAGAATCTGTTTAGTATCAATTCAAGCCAATGCAAGTAACATCCCATACTCATATTTGAAAAAAAAAAATCTCTTTCATCTTCCCCCACAACTAGATACAGATATAATAGGGAAAAAAGCCTGGAATGGTTGGCAGCCATCCTGTCACCATGATGGTCTTCAAAATCCAAGTCCTTTGATTCATCTAGGCCTAAAGTCAAGTGTCCTTGGGCTTTTCAGATAGGTAACCTTTTGGGCTTAAGCCAGTTGGAGGTGAACTTTCTGTCATTTGCCAGCAAATACTTACCAGCCACGCAGAGAAAATAAGAAGCCAAACTAGTGTTTAGATACATTAGCAATGAAAAATAGAATACACACTAATAAAACCTATATATTCCTACAAGTTTGTTCCCGTTAGATTTTGCTCTTTGTTAATGGAATATATGAATGACTGTCATACCCAGGTAGTGTGCTCATAGAGCACTGTCTGTATGGTGTAGTATATGGAGCATGGACTTTGAGTAGGAAATTGTGGTGAGCACAGAAGTACAGCTTTCCAGCTGTGGGCTCAATGTAAATAATTTTCTACACTTCAGCCTCCTATGTAAAAGGGCCACTGTGAACATTAAATGAGATTACATGTGTACAGTAACTGATCTAGCTTCCTAAAAAATGTCTGTTTTATAGACTAACTTACCATTTACAGCTTTACTTTCATCTAACCTACTCATCCTATACTCCTTAAAATTAGTGCTTTATCCATTTCTGCCTTAACTCATTGACACTGATTCTATTCATTCATTCAATTTCAGTCTCCTGTGAATTTTTATGAGTGACTTCTCTCTTCTATTTAAATTGTACAAAATTATAAATTCATTAGATATGAATTAAGGGTCTGTAAGTTCAAGGGGAACATCTGGGTTTTAACAATTTTCTTCCTCCAACAGGTTTCCAGGAATGTAATGATCTCAGAACATAGCAAACCTGGATGGTGTTGTCTTGTCTTCCTATGCTGAGAAGATTGCTGAGGCATTCTTGAAAACAATAACAAATACTGAGAAATCACTGAGATAACGTTTAAAAGTCAATGTAAACTTGTATAAGGGAAAAAGATGCTTCATAATCAGGAAAGTAATTTCATTAAACTATGACCTTAAGCCTAATTTTGACCCAGTCTTAATCTGCCTGTCATGACCATGCATCTATCTCATTATGGGGCTTCAAATGAAGGTTCTTTCATCGCATCTTCTTGTTCAGAAGTGAATACGTATATAGAGAAGCAAATAATTTTATATAGATAATCTTTCAATATTAGGTATTTGCTGTTGAAGTGCCTGAAAGAACCGGCGTATTTTCAAGTTCTAAGGATGAACATAATAAGACACAGGGGCTATTATTTGGAATTCGATTGTTCTTTGTCAGTTAGTATTCTAAGTGTGAAATTATAGATGAGTCAAGTACTGGGACTGTCAGAAGAACAGAGGAAGATGAATGAGAAATATCAAGTGGTGTTGGGGTGAGAAGAAAGAACAAGAGGAATTCACAGCCATTTTCAAATAGTTTCTAATCTTAGTTTCCTGGGCTCTAATCTTTAAATTATATTTCTGTTGTTTTCCTAAATACTGTCTGTCAGCTTTTTGTTTCTTTTTGCAGGGTTAGGTATCAGAAAGTCATACAAACATTTATATGACAGGCTAATTCATGACGTTATACTAATTCTCTATATAATTTGATACTAATAAAAAGAAATTTATTGAATAGCTATTGAATTTGAAATATATGAAATTAATCTTTGCATCTATGCTAAAATGAGTAGACATAAAAACAGCTCAAGTAGTCTGAAGAATGGAAAGCCTAAGGACCAGTAGATTGCTCTATACTGGTTACTTGTGATTAATTCTCTCCAATATAGCCAGAGTGACTAAAAGCTACATTTATGTTTTTATCCCTTTAGGCACTCTTTGGCAAATTTTCCCTATAATTTTCTTGCAGAACATAGCAATGAAAACTATTACCTCTCTGATTGTTTGCTTTCCTGGGCTCCCATTAAGCCTGGAATTTTCTTAAAAGAAAGGGCTGAATCTTTTTCACTATTGTATTTCTAGCAGTTGGCATAATGTCTGGCACATAGGAAGTATTTAATCAAAGAGCTTAATAAGTGAAGGAAACCAATAACTTGCTAAACTGCATTAGACACAAGAGAGCTAATATTTTAAATTTATTGTGTTCTGGATTATGTTTATCATGACGGTAATAAAACATACCCCTAGAAAGACAGGGATACTGAAAAGGAACTCTCATCAACTATTTTTCAAACTTCTGTTAAAAAGTTGAAATCTCTTCTCCTGAGAAGCAATTTGAAACTTTTTTTTTTTTTTTAAGCTGGCCTTGGGCATGTTTTTCGAACCTATTAACATGCCAGATCTCCTGGTCGTTTTTACTAAATGTTGCCATTAATATTCTAACCACATATTTTTACTTGTAAGTGCACAAGTACTTGCAAAAATCAAAAATAACCTTAAGAATCATTTGATTGGCACTCAACACCAGCAGCATGTAAAAACAAATTAAATCCTATAAAATACTTGTCATAAAAATGTACAAGCAACCCTGTTGAATGAAAACAAACCAATAAGTACCTATGGGGTATCACATAGAATATGTTATTTACCTAGTTTAAAATGGGTCCTTGGGAGTGAACAGACCTGGGTTCTATTTTTAGGTCTTTTGAAGGACTCACTGTTACCTTCCATCTTTGGGTTTTCTTGTCATCAAGTGAAAAGTAAGGAAATTAAAACAAATGGTCTTCAAGGTCCCTTTCAGTTTTAAATTTCTATTCTGACTTCCAGTTTTATCTAAAAAGTCATTGTAAAAGTAGTTTATTTACAGAGTTTGTATTTCAGCCTTCCTCTTCAAAATACACCTGTTCTGTAATGAGTCTATACCTGTATCCACATTAGGATTATAATGTTTTTCATATGTTAGTGGTTCATCTGAGGACTTATATGTATTATCATTCTACCATTTGTCTTTTTTTCTTTTTAAAATAAAACCCTATTTAAAGGCATCAATGTCTCTTCTCCCTCTAACAGAGCTGGCTCTAAGTTCTTTGGATATCTGAAGAGTGCTAATACCTGGGAAAAATCATTTCCATCTGCATTCTTTACGACCATGACATAAGGAAAAATAATCATAACAAGTATTCATTTGTATAGCCAAGAATCTTTCTTATTCCTTTCTTCAACAGGAATGAAAGAGCCTTAAAGATTACATTTTGTTTCAATGTAGGAATTTTTAAATAGCCAAATTGAATGGAAATAATTCTGAAAAATTGATTATTTTTTCCTCATGCCTTTCAAATTTTAGCTATACCTAAGGGAATAATAAAGATATTAAATGTTGTATAGATTTCCTTTTCATCTTCTTCACAGTGCATCTGTGATAAGCTTTCAGCAAGGAGGCATAGACCTAAACTTGATCAACTTCTCATGTAAGGCTGGATTTCATTGATGGTCCTTAGTCCTGAATATTTTATATACTTATTGGCACAATATGCATGGAATATTCATTTAACTTTATTCCATTTTTTAATATTTTCCCCTATTCAATTTAGTAATAAAACGTAATTATTTGATCTTTTATGACAACTACAATAACATAGAAGTTTTAAAAATGTATTTTTGTAATGAAAATATTTATTAAATGGTTATTTATTTAAATGTTTAAACAGAGATCTGAGATTAAGTGACTTTCAATGAAAAGAATTGTGATTTTTGGTAATATTTTTAAATAAAAAATAATATGATATCTTTAATGAAGATTAAATTGTCAATGTTAAGTTTTACTAAGCATGTCTTCAACATTTTAGAAGTAGATTGTAAAAGCCGATAAGGTAATATAGCTTCTAAGAGGTCCAACATTTTCATTTTAGGCCAGCAATCGTGTGCAGGATTTGGTGGTCTGTCAAGTGAACCATTTCCTCTGAGTCTTTCCTTGAGTTTGGCATCTCTGGACCCCATTCTCTTGTAATTGCAAGTTCTTTTTCTCAGAATTTGGCATAAAACTGAGTGATAAAGTTAATCATTTTATATGCTTTCCATTTTATCACTTTTTTTCTTGCAATATAAATTTTATTTTCCTGCTGATCTACCAAAAAAAAAAAAAAAAAAAAAAACTCTTTAAAAATTCTACTAGTCAGCTAAATTTTTTAAAGGAGGTAAATTAGAAATGTGTTAATGTCCTTAGCTGGAAAGCATAATTAGGAAATCCATTATTAAGTGCTCTTATCTATTTTTCATGGTAAATAATAATCATAGTGCTATAGAAGGTACAAAGTCTTTAGAATAACCTGGATATGAAAGCTAGATCCATAATTTAGTAGGTATTTGGCACAGCACTTCACAATTTTACCTCTAGTTTCCCTCATTTACATAAAAGGTAAAATAAAAAAGAGATGAAACCTCATAATATGTCACAGTATTAAAGAATAAAGTACATAAACTATCTAGTCAGTGGCTAAGATATAGGAGATACTCAATATTTATTGAGTGACTACCATTGATGGTTATTAGAGGGGGTGATACATGTTTGAATTTGTTAGCAATGAATTGTTCAGTATTGTTCTATTGTTGTCAAAGAGATTGAATGGAGCTTGGTCTTTGGAAAAATACAAGTTGTGATATTAAAATATCCTTTTTCAGTTATGGGCAAAATAGTGTAACAGTGATCAGATTTATGTTCCCTTTAAAAATCATGAAAAATAAATGCAATATATGAAACAGCAGTTTTCAGGATACTGAATTTCAGGCAATGAAGGACAATGACTTCTGAGAAAGGAAAAATAGATAAGAAGAGTCCTGTAATTATTCCATGTTTCTGTCTTCAGAGTTATGAAACCACAGCATGAAGTAGGGAAAGCCAGGTTACTCTCAAAGTTGAGCAAACAAAGCTCATATTTTGAGGATATGAGGCAGCTAGAGTTTTTAGGACAAAGTACTGGTGAAGAGAGAGCTCCTCAGAGATAGTGAACTCCAGAACCTGGAGATGGTCCCCATCAGGTATTCAGATGAATATTGATCAGCACATGCATGTGAAGAATTTACTCAGGGGAAAGAACCACCAGGGTATAGGGCTGGGAAAACCTTATAGTTAATAAAGCATTGTGTATATTGCTCCAAAGCTCTTGCCTTAGTGAGAAACAATTATCCCAAGATAAGTACTGATCTGGTCCTGTTGAACAAATTTTAAGAGCCAGACATAAAAACATCACAGTATTTACAAGTGACTTAACTTTGTTCTAGAATACATTTCAAAGGTATTTACAGAAAAGCAAAATATAATTGATAATGCCTGATAATGCCATTCAGTTAAAATTACCAGGCATGCAATGAATCATGGAAATGTGACACATATAAAGAGTATAAAGCAATCCATAAAATGACTTATCAAATTGACATAGATGTTAGAACAAGCAGACAAACATATTAAAACAGTTATAAATGCATTTTGTATATTTGAAAATCTTAAGTATAGAGAAGAATGACATTAAACACAATTTGAATCTCGAGAGATAAAACCAACAAAGTGTGAATCTGCTGGGTATGATTATTGGCATATTAGACATTATAGAAGAAAGGATTAGTAAGCTTGAAAATGTAATAGAAGATATATGAAATAAAGAAAATAAGGAGACATGAGACAAATTTAGACAGCCTGGTGCATGTGTAATTGGGGTTGCCAAAGTGAGGAGACAAAAATATTTGAAGAAACAAAGGGTGAAAATTTCCATATTTATTAGAAACTATAAATATATAGATCCAAGAAACTTAGTAAAGTACAAGAAACACTAAGAAAACTATATGAAAATGCATGCATTACACAAAAACAAGGATAAAGGGAAAATATTGAAAGCAAATAGGCAGGGCATTTTACATCAATACAAGTAAAGATAAGAAGGGAGTGGGGTGGGAATTGGGGAAGGGTTAAATGAGAAATGTGTGCATGTATGCCTTTACCAACTTGTACCTAACAAAGATGTATGATTACAATGCACCAATTTAAAAAAAAACAAAAAACAAACAAACAAAAAAGAATGGCAGCAGATATTTTGCCAGAAAAAAGTACAAGTAAAAAGACAATGGAGCAACACATATAAAGTACTAAGAGAAAATAAAAATAAAAACAAACAAAAACAAAGCAAAAACTCTGCCAGTCATCTCAGTACTTGAGTACTTGAGAGCCTGGGACAGGAGGATGGCAGGTTTGAAGCCAACCACAGCAAGTTAGCGAGATCCTCAGCAATTCAACAAGACTCTGTCAAAAAAAAAAAAAAAAACAGTCTCTAGCACCCAAAATTTAAAAATTAAAAATAATGTTCAAGCCGGGCGTGGTAGTCCATGCTTGTAATCCCAGCATTTGGGAGACTGAGACCAGAGGATCCAGGTTTGCAACCAGCCTCAGCTACCTAGTGAGGCACTCCGCAACTTAGTGAGACCGTTTCAAAATAAAGAATAAAAAATAGGGCTGGGGGTATAGCTCGGAGGTAGAATTGAGTTCAATCCCTAGTACTGCAAAAAAAAAAAAAAAAAAAAAAAAAAATTCATACTCAGAATTCTTGAGAAAATTTAAGTCTCTTATGTATAAGATTAATGTTTCTCAATCCTTCAATGCCCTAATAATGGTGTTCATTTCAAGCACATCTCATGCTCTTTTTCTGCATCAAAGTTACATTCATTTTCATAATTATATTGAAAATATTTTGATGAATTAGTAGATAATGAATTGGTGATTTATTTTAACAAAATGATAAGTTTAAGGTATATTGGACTCAATTCTTTTTTTTTTTTTAAATTTTTTTGTGTACTGGGGATTGAACTCAGGGGCATTCTACCTCCGAGCTACACCCCCAGCCCTATTTTTTATTCTTTATTTTGAAACCGAGTCTCACTAAGTTGCGGAGTGCCTCACTAGGTAGCTGAGGCTGGCCGCGAACCCGGATCCTCTGGTCTCAGCTTCCCGAATGCTGGGATTACAAGCGTGCGCCACCACACCCGGCTGGACTCAATTCTTTGTTGAGATTAAATATACTCTAGGTTAAAGATACAGGCTTAAACAATAAGTTACTATAGTGGATAAATAACTCACTTGTTTAGGAGAAAGTGTATAGTTTGCATTTTCTGTTGCAATATTTACTTACATGTTGAACTAGCCACTATAATAAATGAAATATTCAAACAAACAAAAAACCTCTGCCAGTCAAGACTCTAAACCAGTAAAAGTATCTTTCAAATATGAAGATTAAATTCTTTTAGACACTAAAAAGCTTAAAGAATTCACCAGTACTCTAGCACTGAATAAATAATAAAGAAATTAATTCAGACTGAAGAAAAACTATACTCGATAGAAATATTGAACTATACAAAGGAAATGGAAAGTACTGGAAATTTATCCATGCATAAATTTTTTATACTATTCAAATCTTCTTAAGGGATAATTTAGTCTTACAACAAAATATATCAAATATTGTAAAAACTAAAAATAAAACTAAAATATTTAAAAATAAAATGTATGCCAACACACATATATAGGCCATATGGATAAAAATCAAATATACTACTGTAAGATTCTGGTATAATATATAATGTGGTATAATACTGCATAAAGGACAAGTGTGATAAGTTAGTTATATATTATGAACCCTAAAAAATAACAAAATTAAGAATTGCTTCTTAAATAGCCAATAAAGACAAAACAGAACCATAATATATTCATTATACTCAACAAAAAAGAGAAGAGAAATGTGAAAAAATATGATAGATTCAAACCTAATTATATATCAATAGCCACATTAAATATAAATGGGTTAAATACTTCATTTATGAGGTAGATATTATTAGATTGGATTAAAAAGCAAGGCCCAACTGTATGCTATCTACAGGAAAAGGATTTTAAATATGCAAATACAAATAGATGAAAGTAGAATGCAGACACAAGACACAACACATTAAACTAATCAAAAAGAATGTGGAAAGACTATCCTCATGTCAGAACATTAGATTACTAAGCAAATAATATAAAGGCATAGAGAAAGTCATAGTAAGTCCTAAATATTTATCCACACAATAAAAAAACACTCAAAATACATAGAGCAAAAGCTAATAGAACTACTAGGAGAAAGAGATAAATCCAAGGTTTTCAATACCCCTTCTCAATAACAGATAGAACAAAGTAGTTGGAACATCAACAAGGATATAAAAATTTGAACAAAATCCACTATATATCCCCGATTAAAAACAAAACAAAACTTCTTAGGAAAGTAGAAATAGAAAGGAAGGGCACTTTCCCAACTGATGACAAGCATCTATGAAAAACCTGTGGGTAAAATCACATTTAATTGGGAAATACTGAATAGTTTTCTTCTCAGATCAGAAAAGCAAATGGATGTACTGTTTCACCACTTTATTCATCATTGCTTAAAATGTATTAGAAAGTGAAATATGATTTAAAAAGAAAACTAAAATTTATGAAAATTGGTAAGACAGCAATAGAACTGTTTTCATAGACAATGTGTAGAAAGTCCAATGGAATCTACAAAAACAAAATACAAAAAAGTCTTCTAGATCCAATAATGAGTTTAGCAGTGTTTCCAGGACCTAAGATCAATATTCAAATATCAATACTGTTCCTATATGCTAATTTTAAATAGTAAGAATTCTTTCAAAATGCATACTAATTATAATGACCAATTCTTTACCATCCCATCGATCAATCAAGAGGCCCATGGTGAGTGAGAATGAATTAGTCATGATTATGTTCCTCTCACATCACCTTTCTTGTCCGAATTGTGCCTTCTCTTTTGATTTTTGCTGCCTTTAAAAAATTGCTAAATTTACCTCTTGATGATCATGACTTTGTTATTAGGAAATGCCATGACCATTAAGAATGGCTGTGTGTGTGTGTGTGTGTGTGTGTGTGTGTGTGTGTGTGTGTGTGTGTGTGTTGTTGCTGGAAATTCAAC
Organism: Graphiurus murinus; assembly: GCA_004027655.1. NCBI lineage: Eukaryota > Metazoa > Chordata > Mammalia > Rodentia > Gliridae > Graphiurus > Graphiurus murinus. The sequence goes on along the minus strand of PVLC010004733.1, from coordinate 47,125 downwards.
CCAGGGGCATTGTACCTCAGAGCAATATCCCCAACCCTCCCCTCCCCTTTTAATTTTTGGTTTTGAAACAGGGTCTCACTAGATTGCTGACAGTTTTGTTAAGCTGCTGAGGCTGACTTCAAAACTGTGATTCTCCGTCTCAGCCTACCAAATACTGAGATTACAGGCCCATTTTTACAGTTTAACCTGAATGCATTTCCCTGGTGTCCCCAGCTATCCCACTTCTAGACCCTGGGGAACCTGCCTTTGCACCTGTTGGTATTGACCATTCCTCTTCTCCCACACAAGTGGCCTCACTTTCACACCAGCAGGACCTTTGTGGTCCGACCTTCTCTCTCTAGCCTTGTCTTCCCTTTTGTCCTGGTAAAACTTTCTCTCAAGTAGTCATGGGGTGACAATTATTTCAGTTTTCACTTTTCAGCTCCACTCATTCATTTGAAAAAGAATAGGAGGGAAACATCTGGCTCTCAGCATTTAGTGTCAGACTCACCTGAAGAGCTTGTTAAGCCACAGATTGTTGGGTTCCACCCTCAGAATCTCTGACTCAATCCATCTGGGATGGGCTTAAAAGTCTGCATTTTAACTAGTTTGCAGATAATGCTGATACTGCTGGTCCTGAGCTCACAATGAGAATAGTTAGGAACATGGGCTTTGAAGTTCAATAGAGCAGAGTTTCAAATCTTAGTGATCTATCTGAGGGCAATTTACTAACTTTAGATGGGCTTCAGTTCCTTCCCCTGAAAACTGACAATTATAATTGCTTCCTCATTGTTGTGTAGATTAAACGTGTTAATGCCTGCAAAGCACTTAAAACATACAAAGGCTTAATAGATGAAAGCTAGTGTTACTCCTTACCACTGGTGATATTAGGCAGATAGGCAGATGTGAGCACTGGGGATGGAGGCGGGAAAGGGAACGGGACTCATTCCACTTGGAGTGATGAAAGGTCACTCCATCTGTGGTGACAGAGAACCCTGTTTGTTGACCTCCTCCTTCATGGCTTAGCTACTGATGAGAACTTTTCTAACATGGTGGAATCAGCTCAGATGCACGAAGCTGTGGCAGGAAATAGCAGTAACTCCCCCAGACGCATCATACACGAAGAGGGAAGTTTTCAGACCAAATATAAAAACACACCACACAGAAGGCCTAGGGCAGCTTCCTTTCCTGGAATGGCCCACTGTGCATTCCCTGGAAAATGCTCTCAACTTTTTAATATGTGGCATCCTCTCTGAGGACAGCCTGCTCACTTCTCTGAACAAATGCTTTATGTGTATTCTGTCTCAAGACTGAAATCTTTCTGGAAGACAAGAACCAAGAAATCTCTGCCCCATAACAGTCAGATTAATTATCATCATTAGGATGGGTATTCAGAAAACATCTGAAAAGGACTATTTCTCTTGTCACATGCCACAGCAAACACCCCTTTCCATTCCTTCTCCCAGCATTCCCTGCTCCCTGACTCACCCTACAGCTGCCTGGCCCAGCATCCTCCGTTCTTTGAACCAGGGCCTTCCTGCCATCTCCTGCCAGCACAGGCTGTGCTCTTCCCCACATTCAAAATAATTAGGTCTCTATTTTATGATTTAGTTATCTGATAAGCCCAAGAATATCCCCCTATTCAGATAACAAATATAACTTAACTGGTTCTTTTTGTATGGAAGGGGGACTGGAGGTTGGACCCAGGGACATTCTACCTCTGAGCTACATTCTCAGCCCATTTTATTTTTATTTTTTATTTTGAAACAGGGTCTATTCTCACACCTATGATCCTCCTGTATCAGTCTCCCAAGCACTGGGATTACAGGGGTGGGCCACCATGCCTGGCTAAACTGGTACCTTTAGTACATGATGTTCTGCTTATTTCCCTCAAACATTTAGTAACGTTAATTATGAAAATTTTAGAAACAAAAGAGGTTGTGAGCGCCAGAGTATTTATGAACCTGTGTGTGTGTGTGTGTGTGTGTGTGTGTGTGTGTGTGTGTGTGTGTGTATGCACTGTGACAGGCTAGAGGGGGCACTGTTTTGATGGGTTCAGCAACTCTTCAATTCATCAACGGGGGACTGTTTCCTTCCTTTGGTGCAGAGACCTGACTATTGTATTTACTCAGAGTGGAAACAGAAGCCAATTAAGTTTTTAGCATCAACCTGCAGGAATTCTGGCTTGAAGGGCTCCCGTGCTCTCCTCTGCACAGCGGTTTCCTCCTGTGCAGCTTTCCATGATCATCTTTCTCCATTCTCAAAGAAATCATCAAATCAAATCCAAGCAAGCAGGACAAGGCAAACCTTGACATGGAGAGAACCCCTTTGTCTTCAGCATGTGACACCAGTCCCTGTGCCCTGTGTCCTGCCCCTCTTTTAAATTCCGACACAGAAATTTGAAGCAAGGAGGCTTTGGGTTCTGGATACAGCACTGCAAAATATTTTAGTATTTAATGATGATAGAAACTAACAGCTTAGCTTTCTAGGAGGCAGGTGTGTTGCTTTATTGGGCTCTCCGCAAAACACATAAAAATGATGGGTGAAAGGAAGGTTGGACTCGGGGTTGGCTGGTTATCCACCCTGACAAACAGTAGCACTTAGGGCTGCTCTGTGCCATCACCTCGTACAAATGAAGCACATGTAAGCAAAATAAGTAGGCATGGAGCAACTTCCTATTTCCCTGTTCCCAATTGAGGGGCATCCAGCCATAAATACGTCTCAAAGAGGTTTAACATTTCTGAAAGATTGGTTAGCAGCAGCTCTGAGCTACATTTACATATCAGAGGTCTTACTACAAGGGTTTCTGGATTCAGCCAGGAAGGTTTCCCAATCACTGCATGCCAGAAGAGGTTTCACATTTCTTTGTCCTGGTTTATGCCATATTTCTCATTTGTTCCTCAGTTGCATAATCTGATTTTTATAATTACATATTATCCCCTACAATCAGCTTTCTTCCTCCACTCTGACATTAAGGCACATTTTCTGAAGTTGTTTCTAATCTTCACATTAGGTTCAGATGATTTTACCACATAATTTCAAATCACATATTTGGTCAATGATCATTGCTTTCTTTACTCTTAAAAAAAAGACAGTTTAATCAGTGCCCTACGCAAAGTCATCTGAGATGAACTGAAAAGCTGTTGAACCCATCAGCACCGTACCCCTGCTTGTACACCACAGGGCACAGGTGTGTGTACATACACACTCTCACACACACACATACTCTTGTGCTCACAACCTTTTTCCTTCCTAAAGTCTTTATAATTAATGTCACCGTAAGTTTGAGGGAAGTAGCTGGGTCATCAGTATTAAAGAATCCAGCTAAGTCATATTTATTATTTGAATGTGGTATATCCTTAGGATTATCAGATGATTAAGTCATGAAATATAGGCCTAATTAGTTTGAATGTGGGGAACAGCACAGACGGCATGGCAGGAGGACAGCAGGAAGGTCCTGGCTCAGAGAAGAGAGGACGGCTGGGCCAGGCGCTCTACGTGGGTCAGCGAGCAGGGGATGCTGGGAGAAGGGAATGGACAGGGATGTTGGAGGTGGCACATGCCGAGGGAAATAGTTGCCCTTTTCAGATGTTTTCTCAATGCCTGGTCTAATGATGGCAATTAATCTCACTACTAGTAAAGAGTAACACCAGCTCTTATTAAGCCCTTATATGTTTTATGTGCTTTGCAGGCATTAACATACTTATTCTTTGTAATTAGCTAAAATACACCATTAAGAATAATACTGGCTAACGTATAACATTAATTTTGTACTAAGGTGACAGACACATTACAGGAAGTCCATTCTTAGCAAACAGGAGATTAACGTGTTCACAGTGAGATTACATAGCATTTACTTGGTTTCCCTGACAGCTTATTTCTTCTAGATCACCCTGCTAGGCCTCCCATCAGCTAATGTATGTAGGCTAATCTTTGTGGTACCAAAGCAAACTTAATTAGAAAAACCTGAGAAGCACCTCCCTCCATCAACACATATGCATCCCAGACTTGCCGTATGAAAGCTCTTCTGTATGAGAGAGAAGACCAACAAGTTTCAAAGCTAATTTAAAATAACTCAAAAAATCAATTTTTTTAATTGAAGCTCTTCTGAAGGCACAATATAGGTGTTTATTTACTAATTCACTTATTTTAAAACATCCATTTCCACCTACAACATGCTGTTGTAGTGAGAACACATCAGTGAACAGAACATAAAAATCTTCACCCTCATGGTAATTACACCCCTGTGAAGAGGCAGGCATCTAAATAAGTAACAGATATATTTATTTAATGTGGCAGTAGATTGGAGGGAGAACAATAAAAGCAGGGAAAATAAAAAGAAAGTGAGAGTTTGGGGTGTAACTCATAGCTCACTGGTGGTAAAGGGGTACCCTGTTGGTCTGGGGCCTCTGGGGGGTCTGAGAAGAACAGGGAGTATCCAGGGCTGAGTCCTGAGAATCTCCAGCAAGATGCTAAGGGTGTGACTGTTGGGGAGGGAGGAGTAGAAGTAGAATCTTTGTAGGAGTGCCTGGGTCCTGGGGGACCCTCTTGTCCAAAGGAAGGCTCCTGAGGGTTGAGCCTGATCAGTGAGAAAGGCAATCTGTGCCTGAGGGAAGTGTCCACTACAGTCTTGCTTCCAAGGTTTGTAACTCCCCAGGAAGAAAAAGGGGGGAACTTACCGGGGCTTTCTAGACTCATCTTGTCCCCAGGTTAATGAAGACATTCAATGCTGAAAAAGGACAAGAGCACACTACAGCTGTGTGTGTGTGTGTGTGTGTGTGTGTGTGTGTGTGTGTGTGTGTGCACGTGTGCACACGAGTGTGGTCTTGTCCAGGGGATGGGGCGTGATGGGGCACTGCTTACTCTGGAACCCCTCCCCTTCCTCAAAGCCTGGGCCCTACATGGCAATGCCACTGAGGAGCAGTGAAGGTTGAGTGGCACTCCCTAGAGCATCTACATCAAAAAAGAGCTTTGGATGAAGTGAGCTGTTTGTTCTGCAGGAGCAACGACAAGTTAATCTCCAGGTGCCTCTGAGAGATGTGTGGATGTCCCGGCTGTGTGAGGGAGAACTGGGGGGGGGGGCATTCTGAACTGGAAACCCACCAATCCTGAGCCAGAGCAATGGCATTCTCTCCCAGAGCCACCCTAGAGAGATGAGATTATTTGTAATCATGTATTATTTCATGATTCTTGGCCGGACTCAATGCCTTGACTTCCCAGTCAGATCCCACACCACTTAGTGACTTCTGAAACTATATCCAACTCCCAAGGAACCAGGTCCAGGACCCAGTTGGCCATTTTCTACCACCCACCATTCCCAAGAGTGGTTTCTTAGAGTTTGTTGTCTATAATTCTGGAAGAAGCAATATTCTATTTAAGAAATGTAATTGAAGAGAGACTCCATTGATAAGACCAGAGATGGGATTAAGAATAGTTTTGGGGAATACATTAAATAGCATGTATGCCCTGCTACTGTTTTGGAGCCAGATTATCTTCAAAATTGTATCAATTTTCAGGAGTTAGACATTCAGCATGTGCGTGCTCAGCACCCTTCCTGGAGTCCCTCAAGTGGCCCATGGATATTGTACTAAGCATTAAAGAACTACATGGCGTTCACATGTGTACTCTCAAGAGAAAAAGTATATGCCTTGTACTGGAGTCACAGTCTCAAACATCCATGCTGTGAAAATATGATCTATAAGCATTTCCCGTATGTTAAATGAGAAACACTGAGAAAATGATGAAATTTTTGGAATATGTGGGCATTCTTTCAAAATTTTCTTAAAGACCAGGTAGCTTGGGTAATTATATAAGAGATCCTCAGGAAATGAATGTGGCATTAATTTTCATTGTATCAACATTGTGAAATAATGATTTTTGAAACCTAGTTTGCTAATGAATTAAATGGAAATCCTGTTGATCTAAGAGAATACAAATATAAATATTTCCTTTCAAAATTGGGAGGAAGGTTTATGAAAGGAATAGGAAATTATTGTTTGTGATTCATTAAGATAGCCATTTATAATTACTCTGTTTTGACATCTACTTCATAAGAATATGATAATTCTGACCTTCAGTTATAGAATCCATGAAACATAGATTTTAAAACTGCCTTTCATAGGACATGCTGTCCTCATGAACTGTTTCAGGGTCTCTACTATAGCTAAATGTGCTGTGCAGTTCCCAGAAAAATTGAAAAATTTTCACCTTCAGGGTGTTTGTTTTATATTTGTGCAATGCTTGTTACTAATTGTCTATGTAAGGGGAAGTAAGAAAATATTAAATTAAGGTGAAAGACTTGCACCCAATGAAGCCTAATATTTCAAAATAGTTTCATGAAAATGGTAATGGATATACCTAAGTGAATATTTTAGCAATTTCCCTAATAGGTGCATAAAATGGGCAATGAAGCTTTCCAAATGCTTTAAAAAGAATCTCATGGTTAAAGGAGTTGAAAAGTCAAGTGGTAGAAATTATTAGTTGGTTAATTAATTTACCAAGTACAAATTATAACAAGGAATCACAGTGCAATTTCTAGAAAGTTAATTAATTGATTGTTTAATCACTTAATTATAAAAATAGAAAAGTTTCATATCACCCTGGTTACAAATTTCTTCTATTTTTAAATAGTTTTAAATCACAAAGATATATATGCTTATCATAGGAAATTTAGAATATATGGACTAGTAGAAAGAAAAAAGCAAAATCACCTATTAACCTATTATCTGGAAGAAAGCATTATGAAAATTTTTTTGTATTTTCTTCCGGTCTTTTTTTCTATAGATATATTTTCTTTATAATAAAAATAGTGATTTTTATCACTGCATGGGGTTGTAGCAACTTTTATATATAGTTATGTATATAATAATTCTGAATCATATATATATATTTATATATATATATATATATTTGGCTCAGAAGTTGGAGTTAATAATATATTATGAACATCCATTTGGGGGAAGATATCTACATTTTTTTTTCAAAAGAATTCATTATATACATACACACACACACACACACACTTTGTTTTTTTTCAAAGAATCACTTTATACTTGAATGATGGAATTCTAGGTTTTCCAAGTATTTGCTATTGTAAAACATCTTTGCAGTAAACATTTCTATATACACATTTTTATAGTCTTATATGACTATTTGTTTTTGATCACTTTCTAGAAATGTCCTTGCTGGATCAAAGGTCTGCATACTTGCATACTTCCATTGTCCTTTGGGGAGGACATATCATTATCATTTCACCCCCTTCAGTAGTGCAAAATCAGGTATTATCATCTTTTAATATATGCAGAAACTTACAGATAAAACTGTTACTTAACTTACATTTTAATTTTTACTTTTAGAAATTCTTCATTTGCTTACATGCTCAGGAGGACTTTCCCTATCCTGAGAACAAGTTAATGTTTGTCATTTACATTTTATAACTCATTTTTTAAATATAGATTTGTAATATAACTAAAATTTATTTTTATATGAGTAAAGTAGGAGTACAACTTCAGTTTTTCAAAAAAATTAACCTTTCTAATATATTTGTAGAATAAAACATCTCCACCAAATATGCGAGAAAACAAGAGACAGTAGTTGTGAGTAACCCTATGATAAGCAAATTACTAGTAGTAATGGACAAGGTGATAGTTGTCAGTGTGTTAAACTGTATGCTGTGTTTGTTTTTGTTTTGTTTTTTAGAGTGAATTATATTATAATCAGCAGAGATTTGTTGACTATACCTGAGATGCCATCAAGGGAATAACTAAACAACTAGATGCCACCAGTAGGATAATCTAGGAAAATCATTTAGCTCTAGATATGAATTAGCTGAGGATGCTGGAGTTGATGACGCCTTTGAGAACAAAAGTTATAATATGCTAGTAGAATTTGGAGAAAAGAGTAGTAGTGTGTAAAAATAGGGGGGAGGGGAAATAAATGTGAGAATATAATTAAATATTTTCTATCAAAGGAATAGCTTGACTTAGGTTCCATTTTGTAGAATTGCCATTGTGTATCCTTGTGTGTACTTATATTTTTTTGTAGAGATAGCATTTCCTGGAAGTTGTGAGTGTAAACCCCTCCCTCAGCACTACCTTCAGCCAGTGGCATAAAGATTGTGAGACTATGTTCCTACCAATAGGAGCACAGCATAGAAGCCCCATGATGGAAATAAAATATCCAGCAGTTTTCTACCACATGATTCCTACATGCCTGAATTTACTGGTGGCAGGATCCCTTTTTGCAAAAAGTTAAATTCACCTTGCTGAAAAAAATAATAATATATTTTTCCATATGATACTTGGATGTCATTGTTGAGTTGAAATTTGTCTTTAATTATGGGGTAGGAGCTTAAAATATTTTTTAGATAGCTATTGTTATTCAATTGTCCTGACATCATTTCTTCTACAAACCATCTTCAAATATGATTTTATTATATATCAAATTTCATGTGCAGTTAAGTCTATTTTTTAACTATTTTATTCTATAGGCATATCTGAATCATGTACCAGTGCCACAATGTTATCTTAATAACACATATATGTTGTATCTTTACATTCATTTGGTACCCTTCTATTCTTGGGGTTTTCAAATATTGTTTAAAAATGGTGACTGTTTTGTCTCCTTTTCAAATTTTCTTCTCTGATCTCTCTCCTTTCTAATTATATTGACTAGTTATCTATCTTTCTATTTTTCTGAAATGTTAAATAAAAGTGAGCATGCTTGTCTTACCTATTAAACCTGATTCTGGCATTTGGGGATAAGGGAAATATATTTTATTATGTAAAAAGTTATCTAATTATTTTATTAGGAGTTTTTTGTCACTGCTTTTTTTCTGATTTATGTTTAATGTCTTTAAGTATATATATGTATATATACATATATATATATAAATGATAATATGGTATTTCCTATAAGTTTAGTTATAAGACAAATTATATTAATAGAGTACCTAATGTTGAGCTTTTTGAAAACCTATAGTGAATTCCAGTTGTTCAGCATGTGTGATATATTAGCCTGCTGCTAGTTTCTGTTTGCTAACAAAATATGCAATCCCTTTTTCACAATCACTAACCAATCCAGGTTTTTATGATTTTGATATAAAAATTCAGATGAGTTTAAAACTTAATCTGAAACTATATGAAACTCTTCACTGTTTTTTCACTATCCTTAATATTATCATCATATATTTTTCTATAAAATGTTCATGTAATTCATTGAAGACTGCTGCCTTAGATCACTGGTGACATATTATACAATATATCAACTGAATTCCCCTGCAAAATATATAACACAAGGAGTTTAGATTGAGGATTTTGTAATTTTGTTAAGATTCTCTAATTAACTCCCTACTCCCTTTGAATTAAGTATATTTCCCTTCTTTATTAGACTTTTGTTTTTCTTTTCCTTTATATGCTTTCCCAATTTTTTACTCAATGGAGTTGCTTTTCTTTTTCTTATTCATTTCAAGGAGCTCTTTATATATTAGAGATATTTACAAGTATAAATATCTTCCCAAATGCCTTAAGAAGGTATTGGATACCTAGAAAGTCCTTTCTCTTTGTGTGTCTTTGTTGTCCTTCTTGCCCTTTTGGCTCCTCTCTCTCTCTCTCTCTCTTTCTCTCTCTCTCTCTCTCTCTCTCTCTCTCTCTCTCTCTCTCTCTCTCTTTCTCTCTCTCTTTTGTGGTACTAGAGATTGAACCTAGTGGCATTCTACATCCAAGCTACACCCCAGTCCGATTTATTTCTTATGTGGAAACATGGTCTTGTTAGGTTAATGGGAGTCCCACTTCTTGCTGAGGCTGTCCATGAACCTGTGATCCTTCTATCTCAGCCTCACAAGGGATTATAGGTGTGTGTCACCAGGCCCAGCTTGGCTAGTATACTTCCTGCCTTATTTGTATCACCACTAAACTAGAGGAGACCAAGATATATGAAATCAGATATATGGACAGGCTTATGTCACTTTAAGTTTAGTTAGAAAGGGGATGAAAATTCTTCAATATGTGTAGAGGATTATGATGGGGGAGTATCTTGCCTCTTCTAATTTTTCATATGGTAACTTTTTCTTCAGAACTATAAATAATGATTGACTGTATGTATTCCAGTGGAAACAAAACTCACTGACACACTGGCTTGATAAAATGTTATAAAAATGCAGTTAGTCCTTTGGATACTCCAGTGATTAAATGTTTCAATAACTGGCCACATATTTTATTTTTTAATCCAGACATTTGTTCTTTTATAAACATGATTTAGTGATGTGGGAGAAAAATATAAACATGTATAGACAACTGAAAAGTGGAATAAATGTCAACAGAACAGAAAGTTAAATCAATATTATTAACATTAAGGTTAATATGCAATCTTGGCTATATTAATATGTGAGTATGTAGACCAAATATGTATATAAATACATATAAATGTATTACTAGTGAAATGCATGATCATTTTCCAAATATATGAAATAGTTATGGGTCACTTTAAACTGGAATGCTTTCTTTAAGCAAATGCTGAACTAATTTATTTTTTCATATTATTAAAACAAAACAAAACAAAAAACTGTAAAGAGTGCTCATTAATTCACATGCAAAAGCCTGGGGCTGAAACAGGTCAAAGCAACCCAATCTTAGGAAAAGAAAAAAATGATCTGGAAATGTATTTTTCAGGAAGGCCTTTGGATTGCCCTTTCTTGCAGATGTGTTGAGGAAGGAGAAGTAAATGTGTAATAATATTTTCAAAAACAGTAAATTCCTATGTCTATGCCCCAATCCTTCTTCAATAAAACTTTATCCTCATCCTTCTGCTCCCCCTAATATATGTGTTACATATACTCCATGTAGTCATTCACATCTTTCCTTAGTGTTTTAATCTTATTCAGATTTAATTGAATCTGAATAAAGTTAAACATTAATTTAATTGGTACTCTTTTTTGCTGTTAAACTACCTTTAGTAAAGATGGAGCATTTTTATTGTTTGGATATATTCATTGATAATTCTTGGAAATACTGCTTAAGGTAAAAATTGAGACTGAGGAATTCAACATGTACTTTTTTGAATATGCTGAAGAAATTTCTATAAGCACATTCCTTAAGATTACTCTTAAAAATTAGTGAAAATAATGAGAGTCTACCAATGTTTATCAAAGGAGCAGGTTACCTTGCAGTTTCTAGTATTAAAATGTTTATTTATGAAAATAAGTGCTATATTTTAATTGATGACTATTGTTTTCTGGGAAAATTATATATATATTGTTGTGTTTTCTTGTAATGCTTGCTCTTAAATAATATCAAGAAAGGACTTTGATATTAGATAAATACTGAGATTAAGTTTAGCTATGTGGTAGAATCTGCCACTTAAAACTTTCAGCTTATATCTTTAATGCTTCTTGATCTTGGCACGTTCCAATTCAGAAAGGCAGAAAAATTAATCTCTATATGCAAAAGGAAAGCATTTGACAGCCAAGACAATCAGCACTTATGCAAACTGAAAATATCTGCCAGCCGATATCATCAACATTTTAGAAAATGTCCTAAGACTGCATACATATTAAAATTTATTGTCTCTACCTTGAATCCATGGGGTATATTTTTATCTTGGCATTACTTTATGTAAGAAAACAGCAGGAATACTTCAAAAATAACTTAAACAATAATGGGAAAATTTATCTTCTTATATATAATGAGATAAACTTGTACTGGAAATTTGAGAAACCATCTTATACTATGTCATGATAAACACTTATTTTATTTCTAGCTTTTCTATATATGGACCATCTCTTTTTGTTTTCTGGGATAGGTTTAAAAAGGCAGCAAGTAACACTTGGGGCTCAGTCTGTTTCCTTAATAAAAATACTGATCCCATTGGTCAGAGAAACTTTCAGGAGTTCTTAAAGACACTTTTCGTTGATATTGATTATGCTTTATGTTGGCACAAATGACTGAAGAGTGGCAGTTAATAGTAAAAGGAGATAATATCTTGTAATATCATAGGGCTTAGTCTTCCAACTAATTTTAGTCCAGTCTCATTTTCTTTATTTAAAAAAATATTTCAAAATAGCAAGAGGGAGTAGAAGTGGTCATTTTGTAGTGCTTCATGGGCAAAAATATCAGAACACTTAACTAATATATCTTGTGCATTTAACATCTCTTTACCAGGGATACTGATGGATTACTCATTAACTAATTCATTTATTGAATAGTTAAAGTTCACTTATACATTTTTTGTACTAAGAAGGTTACATTTGAAGACAAATTTCTGATATGTGATAGAAAAAACAGGATAATCTTAGAAAGCATCAAATCGTGGCTAAGTTGTTGCAGCTGATTTAGCATATGACATTGATGTTAACTCTGGATATATTTTAGGCTTTGGTGCAGGTAGTTAAGATGACCTACTAGAGGCATGTGGAAAAGTTTTAGCCTAAATACATGATCTAGATGCTATAATTCTATGAGTATGCTGTGTCCAGACAAGTTTTTAAATTATAAGCATAATCACATTTGTCCTAAAAGTGAGGCAAAGTTAACCAGAACCACCTAGGAAAGAAAAGATCCTCAAGGACCTGTTTAGAAGCTTCTAGAAAAAAATGTCTTTAGTCAAAGCCTTGTCAATCCTATTTTTAAAGATTGATTAGGTAGCTGAGTTTTTCTTCTTTTTATCCTTGGAGAAAATGAAAAATAACAAGTCCTCTTCTACTTTCGACTAACCATTCATATACTTTATGACAGTTAGGTCTCCCCTGAGCCTTCTTTTCTCCAGGACAAATTATGCTAACTCCTTCAGTCTGTCCTCACAGGTCCTATTTTTCAACCATTAAATCATCTTATTGTTCTTTCCTGTATCTTTTCCAGTTTCTTCAAAATCCCTTTAAAAATATAAGATCTTAAATTTGATATCTTTGCATATACCAGATGGGTTAGAATTTTGGGAGGATATTTTTTTTCTACCCTCTAAATAAGAGACATGATAACCATGACAGGTCAGTTGGATAAGAAGAAGAAGAGAATCCAGGTGAAATTTCATACTTTAACTTAATGGATTTTTATGGTCAGGAACAATAAAACATGTGCCTGGAAAAATGTCACAGGGTCCTTTGGGAAGATACCAAAACATGAAATAAAAACAGCCAGGGCTACGTTTTTGTTTTATCTTTAAATAACCTGATGCTATTTTTTTTTTTTTACTAATTATTCTTCTGCAAAGAAAAAGATTAGTAGGTGAGCTAACATAAATTCAAATTTCAAACAAAACAATATATCATAGAGAAAGATGGCCAGTACTACCTCAGAAAAGGGCATAGGGACTCAGCATTGATGTGAGACCTCAGCTTAATTAAGGGCAAGAGCCATTTTATTCAAGCAGATATTAATGGAAGAGAGACATTCTTAGAATATTGCCTCCCAAAGGATTTCTTTTTTCTTTCTGCATGATAGACCATGGCCACTAGAAAGAGTGTGCTATGGGCTTTGTTGATATGCTGTCCTGGGCTCCTTGTATCACATTGTCTTCTCTGTAGTGTCATGCTGATTTGGGTTGATTAGTATACTGTAATTGTTTCAGCCTTCCCATTCCACATGTAACAAAGGGAAACCATAACCTTATAAATCAGCCAATTCCTCTTCTAGAGCAAAGTCTGTGAGAGCAAGATTCTACTGTAATTAAAATTTCAAATAAAATTCCTAAAATTCTTAGTCTTTCTTATTTGAATTTAAGGAAATTGATAATTGAATTTGTATTTTTTGATATCTTAACATTAAACCCATTTGATATCTTATTTATGCCCAAAGTACAATACCTGGCATTCACCCTACTCTCTCTCCTGGGATGCACTATGAAATTGACTAAACTGCTTCAGAGGCCCCATAAGAGAGAGAAATGCAATCACTATAAAAAGATGGCTCTGTGTTCTTTCCAATAGTCTTCTTATAAATCAACAATAAATAATAGGGATCCCAACAAAGGCAGCTTACAGGAGCTTTAATTCCCCAGATGGAAAGCTGAACAATTCACCCATTGCTGGTATTTTTTTCATTTCAAGGCTTTAGAAAAATATAAATAGACTCTGCCCATATTGAAAAATCACAGGCAGATCTTAGAGGGCCCTTGCACTGAATGGTGTGCAGTTGTGAAATATTTGTATTTTGTACTAACCCCTCTTCGAAATCTAATGCAGTGTGGTCTTACCATTTTTGCAGACAGGACAACATTGTTCTGGTTCATAGACTGGGTTGACACACTCAGGAACTGCGCAGTCTGCTACAACACAGTGAACTTCATTGCTGGGCTCACAGCGACACCATTCACATGGAGAGGGCTAGGAACAAATCTAAAATTAGCCCCTTTTCTCCTATAACTTAATGCTTGCACATTCATACACTGTCAGAAGACAAAACACCAGTGTATATATTGGCTTTACTGAATCAACTTCATTTCCCATGTGCATGATCATTCTCCCCCAACGGAAGGCAATCTAGACATCTACGCCAAGGTGGGTTGCAATGCATAGTTCAGGTGGTCCTGAATAATTAGAATACCCACATTATGACTTTCCCTACATCTCTGTCCCTACTTTCCAGAGAAATGATTGCACAACTAACATGTCATCTTATGGTTTGGTTTCCAGATGCATGAATTTCTCTGCCTTCCTCTGGTAAATGAGAATGATACTAGAACATATAAAATAGGGTGGTTTTTTTTTTGTTTTTGTTTTTGTTTTTTGCATTTGTCATTTTTCTTTCTTTCCTGAGAAAGAGGAGAACTACTTCAAAACAAACAAATGGTCAGTGCATATCCTTACCCTTTGTATGAACTCTTTTTCAAGCTAACTTAGACTCTGAATTGCATTCTAGAGGCAATTGTATTTGGTACCCAAACATCCGGATACTCCCTTGAAAGATTTAGTGACTACCTTTCATCTTGCCTAATGGCTTTTATGAATGAATGAAAATGTATTGATTGACATAAAACGTCACTATCTAAGTAAGAGTCAAGGATTCTAAGATTAGAATTGAAAAGTGGTTAATTAGAAGAAGAAGAAGAAGAAGAAGAAGAAGAAGAAGAAGAAGAAGAAGAAGAAGAAGAAAAGACATTTTTATTTTACTGTACTTATCAACCAAGAATCAGTTTGGGATTTTATGTCCTTTTCTAAAAACTGCCTATACCATAAATAATATATTAGTGGTCAGCCTGTGAAATTTTGCTTTGGCACAAATTCTAGCTCTCCTTTTTTCATGAAACTGAGGGTAAGAATTCTGGAATGAAAACAATGTTCATACTTCTCAAATCAAGCTAATTCCTAGAAAGTTCTGCTGCCAACCAGATGCCACAGTGTCTCACCTGCAAATGCATTAAAGAGCCCTAGCCCCTTGTTTCCCTGGATATTATCCATAATCCCTGTCAGCTTTCCTTTTTTCCTGGACCTGACAACTTAGGTAATATCAGTACTCTCTGCCTCAGGCAGTCTGAGGGGGTGGAAACCTTTCAATTAATTACTTTAAGAATGCATTTCATTCTTGTGCATATAGAATGATAGCCCAACTTTAATTATTTTACATTCAAATTTACTCTTAACAAGAAAATTAGTCATAAAATCCATGGTAAATCATTGCTATTCATTAATGACATCAACAAGTTTATTGAAGGGTTCAGTTAAGCCCTTTCTCATGTGTTGAGCTGTGTTGAAGCATTTCCGAGGAATCTGTTGCACTATCCCAAGGGGTGGGATTTTCCTGAAGCTCTTCTACAGAATAAGCTTAGTGAATTAAGAAAAAAGACTCAATCCTACAGGACATTATTGGGTAGAGGAAGTTTTTTTTGTTTTTTGTTTTTTTTTTTTTTGCAGTATTAGGGATGGGACCTGGGATCATTCTACCTCCAAGCTACAGCCCCAGCCCTATTTTTTATTCTTTATTTTGAAACAGGGTCTTGCTAAGTTGCAGAGGGCCTCACTAAGCAGCTGAGGCCCTCTGCAACTGGCAGAGGATTCGCTGCCAGCGAACCCAGATCCTCCAGTCTCAGCCTCCCAAATGCTGGGATTACAAGCGTGCACCACCATGCCCAGTTGGGTAGAGGAAATTTTGAACAAGTGAGAAAGACA
Source organism: Graphiurus murinus (assembly GCA_004027655.1). Taxonomy (NCBI): domain Eukaryota; kingdom Metazoa; phylum Chordata; class Mammalia; order Rodentia; family Gliridae; genus Graphiurus; species Graphiurus murinus. The sequence continues at coordinate 31,050 of PVLC010004733.1, read as the reverse complement.
GAAACCAGGACTGCTATGCTGCCCCTTATTTTGCAAGCACCACAGTGACACCTAAGATTTTCAAACAAACTTGTCCAGACCCCCCTTTCTCCCCTTGGTTAATGCAAAGAAGTATTTTAACACAGCCTTCTGAAGTGTAGCTGATTTGGACTGTATTTATTGCCAATTCTAGAACAAAAGGAAGCCAATCCCTTCCACACCCTCCCCTTCCACAGCTGTGATAGTATTACTTCCAGGTTCCCTTCCTGCTGAAGGGCTAGTGGGTGCTGTTTCAGTGGACCAATTCTGGAATAAAAATTCCTAAAAAGGCCCTAAGTTCTAAAAGCAACAAGTTTACTGCAAAGTAATTGTGGTCTTGGTCAATGATTAGATTACCAAATACAGACTGATGAAGATCATTCTAATTTAAATGGTTTTGAACATTATTAGTTAGCAGTTATTGTATTAAACAATTGACATACCATTTACTATTTCTTTTTTATACTTTTATTAGTGCATTGTAATTACACATCACAATGAGGTTCAGAGTGATAAAACATACATGTGCACAGCACTTGGTGTGTTTTTCTCTGTATCATATATGGACATAGCATTATTTGAACTGTTTCCTTCATCAATTCCTCTTTTCCTCCTCTCTACCTCCCTGACCTTCTGTTCCACTATTCTACTTGTCTCTCTACTTTTTCTGAAGTCCCTCTGCTTCTAATTTTTTTTTCTAGCTTCCACATATGAGAGAAAACATATGACTCAACTCTCTGAGACTGGCTGATCTCACTTAGCATAATATTCTCTAGCTTCACCATTTCCCTGAAAATGAGATGATTTTGTTCTTTTTTATGGTTATGAATTGTTTCTTGTACTAACCCTATGAAGGAAGATTGTTTCTATCCTCATATCAAAGGTGAGTGAATTGGCTCAGAGAAGCTCAATAGGTTTCCTAGGTCCTCTAGGTAGTAAAAGGCAGAGATGGGGTGTGAACTCAGGCAATCTAACAGCTCTCCCACACTGTCATTCAATAGCAAGACACACCATTCCATGTTCCCTTGCCTGACTAGTTGATTTCCCCATGTAGGATAGATTCATAGGAAAAACCATTAACAGTGGAATAACTGATTTATAGAGACTGAGTGTCTCCTTATAGGAAAAATAATTAATTTTATTAACTTAGGTGTTTAATGCATAAAAGTCATCATAGAACTTTAGAACCTTTTGTTTGTTTGTTTATTTTTGTGGTACTGGGGATTAAACCCAGCAGTGTCCCACCTCTAAACTATATGCTGAGCCCTATTTTATTATTATTTTTTGAAACAGGATCTCATTAACTTGCTGAGGGCTTTGCTATATTGCTGAGGCTGGCCTCAAATCCAATATCTGCCTCCCTCAGCTTCCCAAATAATTGGATTACAGGTGTACACCACCATGCGTGGCTAACTTTAGAGCTTTTTAATCTCCTTTAAACGTGAGTTGGAAAATTGTAGTAGGCCAAAGTTAGGCTGTCATTTGGCTTGTTTTATTGGGAATCATGGCATCTTCAAACTTTGGAGCTTGATAACTACATTTACAAGTGTCTTGGAGAAGAACTAACCAACAAAGACCAAAATCAGTAGAGGCTGAATATGCATTCCCAGGTCAGCATTGGAATCCTAAAATGTATTGTGAGGAAGAGTTAAGAATATATGATATTTTAAAAAGGTTTTGAATAATGAAAACATAAATAAGAAAAGTACAAATGCTGCCTAGCCATTGGTAGCTTCTAATTGTGCCCTGAAATTAGCTCTATTCATGTACTTTCTCATGTCTTTTTCTTCCTGGCCAGACTTTCTTATCATATGCATGTTATTTCCTCTTTCCATTAAATGCCTTTCGCAGATTGTCTGTCTTTATTCAGTTCATTTCTTCACATCCCAAGCCCCCTTGTGTCCCCTGCTCCAGCTCTAAACAATCAAATTTAATCCACCACCTCCCACGCTGAGGTTCCTTTCCATCCTTGCCAGTTGTCAAGCCTCTCACCTTTCATAATCTCACTGCTCTGACACTATTGCTATTCTCTTTCTCAATTTGACTTTCTCTGCTGCCCCTGCCTTCCCTCACATTTTTTGAAAAGATGTTGCTTCAACGGTGATAAGTTTCTAGGAGCAAGTAGCTTGCCACTTCGACATTCAGTTCAGACTAAAAATCCTTCCTACCTTACAGTGTAAAACTCTGAATGGTTAGGTGCTTTGGATAAATCTTTACATCTTAAGTACTAAGCTGGTTACAAATTTCTTTTTATTGGGTTCTTCCATGTGAAAACTATAGATTAAATCTGAAAAGGTTCTTGTAAAACCAAAGATTAAAGAATACAGCTATTCTTAGATGGGCAGTGAATGCTGGAATAAGTAGTTGAAAAAAATTATACTTATGAGGTTTTTTTTTAAAAGAAGAGCAGGTGAAATTATGAATGGTATATGGCTTTTGTCAGCTATAGATTTCATAAGTTAATGATTAAAAGACACTATCCTAAAGTTTGACAATCAGAACATTTTTCTATAAAATCTTATAGAAAATTTTATTTCTATATAATCTTTGGAAAATAAAGTTACATTTACTGTGTATACTTTTTCATAAACTTTAGTTGAAATCATGATTAGAGATTAAATTTATTTGTTAATTTATATATTTAGATGGTCTGAGTATTATACTTGTGCTATAAATAGATCTATTATACCTCCAACTTAGTGTTTTTGGATATTTAATGTGGGACTCCATTTAAACAGACTGCATTTTATCCACTGCCACTGAATACATACCTTGTATGACAAATGCTGTCTCAGCTGCCGCTAAATGACAAAGGGGTTTCCTGCGGCATATATTACGATAGATGAATCTGAATGAATAGAGCAATATGAGACTATTAAATATTGGCTTAAGTGACTAGAATTAAAAATTTCCTTATTGGTATTAGAATGAAACATGGCAATTCATGTCTGTTTAGAAAGTGTTAACTTCTGAAAACCTTGAAGTTGAAATCCCCAAATCAGTGAGATATTTTAGAGTTTTTGGAGAGCTGGAATAGAAGCATCACAATCCTGGAAACAATGGAACACCACCCAAGTTTTTAAAATGAAAATGTAGCCTGAGAATTAGTAAGTCAGATTATTGGAATAATTGAATAACTACAGAAAAATTGTCAAATGTATCTTTGTAAGAATTTAGAAGTTAGTGTGGTCACCATTAGCTGAGGTTCAAGATAGAATTGTTAGAACATGTTATTGCAGGCTGGTTGCATAGAATTCTTGGCATGCTTATAGAAAATTCATATTTATTTTGTACTCTGTGTACATTGAAACTTACTTATTCATTCTTGAGGAAAGCCTGGATATTTGGTCCCTGGGACAATATATTAAGGCACCATTAGTCATGTGGCTGCTGTTAACTGGCACTGTCCTGGGAGTGCCCAGAAGGAAATGACCTCAAAGTGACAAAAAACATGGCGGTATTTTGGCCACACACATGGCATGTATATTTTACTATTTGAATTGGATGAAATGAAGGTTGTGATAGGAATTTTCTTTTAAGTTCAGGGTTCTCAATTAGAAAAATTACAACAAATACTTCATTTAGTTGGCTTTATATGAGTCACTGAGTCATTGTGGTTAAAAACAAGTGTTCATGCCTGGGTTCTAGACTCAGTTGCTTCACTTATTAGTTGTAAATCTTGGGGAAATTATATAACCTTCTTTGTTGTAGTTTCTTATTCCATAAAATGGGAGTAAAAAAATAGTAAGCAACCTCATAGAGTTACTATTAGGCACATAAAAATAAATAAAACATGTCATTCACTTTTATAGTAAGCCACTGATGGCTTTCTGAAAGACATTTTTTGAAGGTTTTAGACTTTTATGGGCGCATTGTAGTTATACATCATACTGAACATAGAGTGATAGGAATATACATGCACACAACACATTTTAAAAAGTATAAAATTGAAAATATAGATTATATTTTTAAACAATATTTAAGTTTTGTTTTTGCTAAAAATGAAATATGAATAGGGAAGTGGTTGCAATAATGTCTTATAGGACTTGGTTTAGTGGGAAGATTTTTGATCTCATAGAATTAATCATGTCAAAAAGACACTGAAAAATAAATTGTTATTAGAAGCCTCAGATAAAGAATAGTTATTAAGGGTTAAACTGATCATTAAAAAATCACACAGAAAAAAAAAAGAAAAAGAAAGAAAAAGAAAAAAAAAGAAAGAAAGTCATCAAATCTATTTTCTTTTCCTGCTGTGTTATCACGAAGGTACCAACTCAAATACCACATTTCTAGGCAGTTCTTCCCTGATAACCCAGGTAATCCAGGCTCTCTCTCATCTCTGTCCATCATGCCATCCATTCAAAAGATGTCACCAGTTCATGAAACATTATTACTATTGATTATTTTACATTTGTGTTCTTATCTGTTCTTGTCTGCCATCCCCATAACTCTAAGTTCTTCATAAAATATTGTTCACTGTTGAATTCTCAACACTTAGAAAATATTGCAGCACGTGATAGAAACTAACAAATATTTGTTAACCCAAATGCATAATCACTTATGCAGAATCTATGCTTTCTTACTTGTTAAGCCATACCTTCAGGCAGCTTCATCTGTGTTCATCATGCATAAAAAGAATTGTGATTCAATGAGATGTTTGCATTTTATTTAAATATTATAAAGGGCGCTTTGGGGGAACAGATTTCTGACTATAAGTCATGAAATGACTATTTGGGTTCCAATATTATGGCAATGAACATAAACTCATTTTCTAAAGGTAGTTTTAAATTCATAATACTCTGTGTGCGGATCACAGGTAAGTCAGTCTTCAGGCACTCCATCAACTAGCTTATCTAGCAGTAGATGATTACAGACTTTTATTGCACTAGAAAATACTGTGCTAACTGAATTTAGGACAAAACTACATTCAGAGGAATTGCTAAAGGGTATGAGAAAAGCTAGTCTAATTTTGTGTGTGTCAAATTTAACAGTTGCTTATTAAGTACAATGATTTCAGTATATTATAAAATATTTTTTTGGGAAAAGCCCCGATTTTAAAAATGTTTGTTTTCCTAAAAATCGGTTATAGTATAAAGCCCAACAGAACACATCCTAAGTAGTCTGAAGAACAAAATTTGATTCATAGAAAACCCTCTGAGAATATTTCTGAAAGATAGCATAGACATGTAAGTGGATGAAATATATTCGAAGTGCCAAGTCTTAGCACGCTAACTACATCAATGACTTTCCTTTCGATCAAGTGATATTAGGCTTTGTATACGATGTGGTGCCTCATTTCTTTGGTAGTGGCCAAAAATTATCAAAGAAAATATAGCACAGATTGTTTTTCACAAAGAATCCCATTAAACAACTATTTAAAATCTGATTTCAACAAATGAAAAAATACTGCTTTACGAAGCACTCTTCTTTTAAAGATAATTTATGGCATAAATTTGATCACTTTATGGAACAAATCTCATTACTTTCAAATTGTATGAGAAACTTGGAAGACTATTTCAAAGTTGCTGATGCCTGTCAGGAATCTCACTGTTCACTTCATTAAAATATACATTAAATTCCAAAGTGCACGAGTATTTAGCATTCACCGCCACCCCTGTAGCCAGTAATTTAAATGCAGCAGATGTCACCCAATAATCAACGGATCCAATGGGTTTTAACCAAAATTCACAATTATCAGAAAGATGCCCCATAGTATCACTGATTAAAATGCTCCTTAGTGTTCCGGGCCTAATGAGATTGTGATGACCTCCTCAGTGATCTGACCTATTGATTGGAGCAAATTTGGAATACTGAGGTTGTAAGTCTTATCACATTATGGAGATAGAGCCAAAACTTCTTGAAGAATCTTAATACTGCTGAAGCAAATAAAAAAATCTGATGCCTAGATTTTTTTTATAACCACTTTAGTTGGTCAGCAAATATTGAGTGGGTGGTATCATTTAATTTACAAGTAAAGTAGATATTAGCTTTTTCTGGAGGAAGTGGTATTTTGATAATATATTCTAGAATATTATTTCTAGTGTGTCTGTCAAAAAACATTCATTTTTGTTGAAAACAAGAGTTTTAGGAAAATTATTACAAAGGATACAATTAGTTTTGCCCATGCATTTTTAGTAAACTAGTCAGGTAATAAACTAATCTAAAAATAAATAAATTTTATAATTTGTTTATTTATTTATAATATTTATTAAATTTTTCCCATAAAAAGTGTGGAATATACATTATATCAAGAAGAACTACATATCTATCCTTTTCTCAATAAATGGCAATGTAGGAATTATGATATCTATAAAAAGGTTTTCTGATGTGTGTGTGTGTGTGTGTGTGTGTTTGGTGCTGGGGGTTAAATACAGGGGCATTCTATCTCTGCCATACACCCGCAGCCCTTTATTTATTTTATTACTTTTTGAAACAGGTTCTTGGTAGGTTGCTGAGAATCTCGCTTCTTGATGAGGCTACCCTTGTACCTCTGATGCTTTTGTCTCAACCTTCCAAGTACTGGGATTACAGACATACACCACCATACCCAGCTTGGTTTTGACTTTTTAAACTAATTTTTGTAAGAATAATTGCTGGTATTATCATAATGGAGAACTGAATTATTAGACTTAATCTTTCTATTTTTTATTTGCATTTAATCTGAGCTAAAGTAAAATATAAGAAGATTGGGAAAAAGTTGAAGTACCAGCCATAATTTTATTAATTATCAAGCACAAAAAAGTTTACCATTTCTTAAAAATGCATGATTGTACTTGCAAGATAACAGTAACATTTTGTTAATGTTACTTAAAAATGTAACTTAATAACTTATTTTTTTTCTCAATTTTTTTTTCCCTGAAACATTTTTTTAAATTGTATTTTAGTATGCCTTTTAAGGATAGGAGCCTCTATTGTTTTATACTGACTAGTCTAATGAACTTTATATAGAGCCAATTATTTTTTCCTGAATGTTTTCAAAGAGTCTCATGACAATATTATGCATCTTTTCTAAAATATGAGTATCACACAGAACAATAAGATATAAATAAGGAGAAGGTAAGCAAAAGCACATTTTAGTTGTAATAACAAGTGTGATTTTTTTAAATAGGCAAAGTACTCTTATCAAAGAATATCAGTATGTATTTAAGAAAACAAAACAGAAAGATATTTCAGCTACCCCTGGAGGTCCTCAGCATGAAAGGTCACATGGAATCAAGTATTGCAGCTCAACCTACAAATCTCCATGCAGAGGGAGTTGCCCAGGTCACATGTTCATGCAACAGGGGAAAGTGTAAGTGACTGTACAACTTCAAAACTTTCCTGATGACACTGAAGAGGAAGGGTTGTTGGTATCAGTTAAAGAACCATTTCCAATAGCATTAAACCAGGGTAAAGCGCAATTAGGGAGAGAGAGTACATCACTGTGAGAATAATGTAACCTGAAAGAATAACATAAGAGCCAAATGTGACCCATTCTATTTTATAGGAAATATTGAAAGGAAGTGGTAACAGAAAAGAGAGAAGACAATAGTTCAGCTTGCTAGCTTTGCATGGGTGAAAGTGAATTTAGGGTGTCTGAGGGTCTAAGAGGTGGGAATTAACAGCCTGAGACAACCAAACCCATGTATTGGGAGTAGCAATCAGATTATTTCTTATGAATGCCTTTTTTTGCCACCATCTAGGATTTCTATGGGAAAAAATTTCCTAAAAGTTGAATTATTTTCTTCATTTTTCCATTTGGCAGTAACAATGGACTTAATGTGCTACAAATAGGGAACAATTAAAAATGAATACTATGAAGTGCTTTATAATTGTTGATATTAAAATATATTTCCAAATTTGAGACCAAACACTAATTTCCTCACTAAATTTTAGAGTTTATTATTTGATGCTTAGTTCAGAGCTTACCTCATTCTGTGAAAATATATTGAGATGGCTTATGGGTAAAAACACAAAAGTATATTTTAATTAAAATAAATCTTGACTGAATAATTTCTTGGTAAACTTCTCTACTTAGATGTGTAATGTGGGGGTCAGTTAGAGCAGAAGCAGTGACAATTTTGCAACCATCAATAGAAATTGTTAGTGCTATCTCCCAGTGGAATTTGACTGTGTGATCACAAGAACCTCTGGAGGTAATTTCCTGCGGTCAAATGCTGCTGTTTTACCTTGGACAGGTGAAACTACTCGAGTCTGGGTAGTAACATTGGTATGATGGCATTAATAATTGCATAATACTAATAGTGCTCCAATTTTCTCACTACTTTGTTATGAGATGAAAAGGAAGTAATGCAGTATGTGAAAGAGCATGTAACTATGTAGCTTTGTTTTCATGACTTTTAGTATCATGGTAGCTTTCAAATTGACCAGTATTTCATCGCCACTCCATCCATTTTCAAAGGTTGTATATTTTTCAAGGGAGCATACTACTCATAAATTATTGTATTAATTTATGGCATATTTATTTCCATTATAAGTTACTTAAACTATTGAATTTGTGAAGAATCGTTTAGAGTTTTGAAAGCAATCTGTGTTACACCACTAAAATATAACAGTGTTTACACTCAAATTGTAGTTAGATTGGGAATGACACCGAAGAACATTTTTTGATAGTTAATTAAATTCTTACTTACAGAGATGAAACTTCAATCTTTAATCATATTCTTTCTCAAAATGGATTTTTAGCAGGATAACATTAGCTTTCAGTTTTGGACTCTTGATTTTAGTATCTTCTAGTTTCAATGTAAATGTCCTAGAGTCTCATTAACAAAAGGGAAATTCTCTGTGATTATCTTTTTTCTCTTTAATGAAGCTTTCTAAATCTCGGTAGTGAAAGGTTTGCTATTTTAGCAGAATTTTATTTTTAATGTTGGGAAAAAAGTAAAGTTAGAAAGAACGATTTTAATTTTTTCCCCTGTCATATTTAGGAGGGAGCAATAAAACTAGCATGCAGTGAAAATGAGTGGAATTTCAGAGAGCTTCAGCTATTCTTTCACTGTAAAAAAATGACCTAATTTGATTACCACTGGAATTTCTTATAATAACTATAATAGAAGCCTTTGCATTTCTGAGATTGCAAAAATAATTTACAATTTATATACTTTCTTTTTAATTATATTTTATTGATATAAAAATTTTAAAAATAACTTCCAAATTTGCAAAAATTATCTTGGTGAATCTTCAACACATTTCAATGGGGAGGGATGTGCCTGTGCTTCTTTTGGTGATGGGAGTTTTCAAATTAAATCAACTGAGGGCTGTAAAATGTGGGGTAGGGACAGAATTTTCCTCATTTTATCAATGTACTACATTTCTGTGAAAAAAATGTAGAACTAAAGATAGACTTAGACTTATAACTGGGCACCTACTCAACAATAGAGAAAATATATACACACAAATGAAAACCAAACTGTCTTAATTGTGCAATGTAGATGGTGAATTCACCAAAGCTGATAAGGTGAAATGGAGATGTCTCTAGAGTTAGAGGCAGAAATTCTTCCTAGATTTGTCAGGTCTGATAATCTCTACTTATTTGACAAGAACTAAATCACAGATTTCTAGGAATGTTAATTTTCTCACTTATAAACTGGGGATGAAATTATATTAGAATTAAATAATTTGATGAGTGAATTGTCCACTATCATTTGTATTTGTCACAAGCACCAAATTGACTATGCAACTTTCCTGACCGTGCTTTTCAATGGTGTTCTACTTAGTCCAGGCTTGGACACAAACCACCTTGCTGTGAACTAGCCCCAGGCTCCCTCTCTGATCGTAACTCATCTTCTTTGTACCATGTGCTCTAGTCACTTACATTGACTCCCTTTTCTGTAACCAAGCTTTGTCTTTACCTTTGCCAACTTTCTGAATTTGTCTAAAATTATTTCAATGCATTAAAATCCCCATGGACTGCATCACCTGTTTCTTCACAGGAGTTTCTGCAACAATCATCACAAGCCACCCACCCTTAGTGGCTTCTGTACCTTGTATTCCTCATGAGAGACAAGAAGCATCCTGGGGGTCAGCTTATATCTTCTTTATTTTGGTACATGCTACAAGACCTACCACTTCTCCACATGTAAGAAATTTATTTAATGGAATCAAACTGTGCCTTTAAAAATTGATTTTAAAAAATGTAATAATGAACTGAAACATTGGTAAGAAGACTGTCCATACTTTAATTTATTAACACAACACTAAATATATCTATTAAATTCGATTCAAATAAATACACCATTTTAATTTGCCATATAACCTAAGAGGAGTACATGGGATATAAAATGGTTGGAAATTTTGTAATCTTTTCTTATCTATTTCATTTGAAAATTTTCAGTAAGTGGAAAGTTAGCAATTTACCATAGAGCAATGCAAAGAGTAAAGCTGTAGTTTTTGGAGTAAAAAATGCAAAGAAATGTAACTTATTATGACTGCTATTAAGCATATATAACACACTTCAAATAGAGAAGTCTGTGGGCCTTTTAAAATTTATATTTGTTAAAAGAGAATCCTGAGACCACCACTGGTGAAATGGGATCTATATCTAACAATACCAGAAGAAATTGTAACCTTGAAGAATGCAGGCTAGCAAGACTTGGTGACATCTCAATTTAAGACAAATAGAAAGGAAAGAAGAACTTGAGTCTAGATCAAGGATCTGCCAACTTTTGCTATAGACGGTCAGAGAGTGAATATTCTAGATCTTATAGGTCACATGGTCTAAAAGTAACCACAGATGACACCCTAAAAGCACACAGATGACACATAAATGAATGAGTATAGGTATTATGATTAAACTTTAGTTACAATAGAGATTGTGGACTGGATTTGTCTCCTGGACTTTAGTGTGCCAACCCATGCCTAAGGTTATTGGTTATGCATAACAGGTACCATTATTAGTATCATCCTATTTTGAGAAAATCATTTTAAACTAAATTATTTTATGTAACACAAATTAATAAAGCACCATAAATAATCACATAAATGGCCATTTGGGGAATAAAACTTGGCTTGGTAATTAAAAAAAGATGAAACAAAAAAGATTTTATCATTAACTGCCCATAAGAGTCAAATAAAGGAATTAGGCTATTTTGAATCATTAGAGAGATATTTCTTAAACTGTTTCACTGAACTTGTATAAACTTTGAAGGTGTTAATAGATGTTCAAAGAAAAAAAGTGTTCTACTGTCACATAAATTTGTGAAATCCTGAACTAAGTCTGGGTTAGTAGTAATAGTAGTAAAAATGTCAGGTAGCTTTATGAATCACTTACTGTGTGCCAAGTAGCACCTCTTATGATTTCTACTTTGGAGATGTGTACATCCAGACATAAAGAGAGAAAGTAATGTGTGCTTTGGTCAGCTAGCTAGTAAGAGGTAAAGCCTGCTTTAAATATAATTTTCACTACACTCCTGAGTTCTTAGCTGTTAAATTATATATTGACTCTCAAATAAACCTTTTAAATATGTCCAAGTGGTCTCAGTTTTCTAATGTGTACTATACAGATCCAGAAGAAGTTAAATGACACCTTATTTCTCAGACTTACATGACTAAGAATAAAAATGGAAATCCTTACAAAGAATCTCACAGGCTGCCAGAATTCCTTATAAAACAGCCTGGCAAAGCCTACATTATGCAATGATTCCCCAAATTCAGCAAATCAAGATAATCTGGTAAACCAGAGCACTATATATTTGAATAATTTAAAGCAGGATGAAAGTGGGAGAGGTCAAGGAATGGGAATTTTGTAGCATTTCTGCCATAGGTGATACTGATTACCAGCCAGTTAAGGGATATTCTTTTGCTCTAATGCCATAGAAGTAGGGATTTTTGCACACTTCTTCCATTTTATATGCTCCATTCCTGCCATCTGGTGAGAGGTAGGAGTTTGCCCAGTGAAAAAAAAAATGTATGGGTCTCACTTCTTAAAGTCATCAAAATATATGAGCAAGAGGAGTTAATTTAGTTTCTTTGTTACTTTCTAGTATAAAGTAGTCTCAGTGAAAATAAATAAGTAGTATCAAATGGAACATATTTTCATTTTTATTTTAGCCTATATTGTTTGGCTTAATTACAGAATATTTCATCTCTAGATAACAGATCCCCTTTTTTATCAGCCTGTACAAACTTAGGCTTGTTTCACAAATTGCATTCAATCTGAATCAAAGATTGATTTTAGATGTGCCAATATTTTATTGTTCTTGTCTACTTGTAACTCTGGGTTGCCATGGTGATAGGTCTTGATATCACATTTCTATAGACAATTGGCTGAAATAAATCTTCATATCCAACATATTTATTGGAAAGGAAGATGCAAATTAGCTTGAATTTTCTTGTTAAACCTGAAGAAAGTAAGATGTAAAAAAAATAAGACCATGGGAAAGTGATATATTAATATTGCTTTTGCAAATAATGAGCTATGTTATCACTAAATTCTGTTAGTCTTTGTCTGTCACCTCTAAAATAAGGGAGTTAGACAAAATAATTTCAAAGTTCCTTCACAGATCTAAATTTCTACTGTCAGCTCTTAAAAGTAGGAAGGACCCAGACTATATAAATATATATAAAAACCATAATACTTATCTTTTATAAACAGAAGAATTTATATAAACTCAGAAGCTAGAAATATAACCCAAAGCCAAGAAGTAACAATGGTAGTGAAAGGTCAATATTAAAACAAAAATAATTTCCCAAATCTATCCAAATAATGTTTAATTAAAAACTCTTTTGAGTAATTGTAATCTCTAGTTATAAATTGGCATATAAAACTATAATTTTTAAGTTCTTGATATTATTTTGTTCTTCATAGGACATATGTGATGAGATTATTGCTTCAATTCTATAGATAGATTAAAAGTTCATTGAATTCTGTTGATGGTCTTCTGACATAATAGGGCAAAGATTAAGAGTTGTTTCCAGCATACTTTTATACCCTGTAGACAACTTTATACGGCCAGAGAATAATGCACCAAAAAACTTTTAATAGAGACAAATTATTTTTCTTGTCCCTTTAGTATTTTAGTCACTCTCTTCATGATGTCAGTAAATTCTTACAAAGATAGATTTACTGCAATGTGCTATAGAGCAGACTAGATGCAAAGAAATCAACTGTGGAGGTGTGTTAGACTGAAATTACTGATGCTAATCAATAGTGATGATAAAAGTTCAAAATACAGACTCTAAAATAAGCCAGTCCCCAATTAATAATAGCCATTGTTTGAGAAAGCAGCCCACTGATCACTTCAAATCTTCTCTACATTATTTGTCTTAAGCCCTTCCTTGAAAGCTTGACAAAGCACAAATAAAAAATATACCAAGAGATTTTTCTTGTGCTGTCCTTCATAAAACACACTGCATGATGTATAAATCAAGCTGAAGGAAAGCAAGACAAAACAAAACAAAAATATGGTCAGGACTATTAAGAAGGAGTAGAAACAAAGGATTCACCTTATCTTAAAGTCAGATTTTCTTAAAGTATAAAGACACTCCTACCCCTGTTCTCTCCAGTTTTACACACACACACACACACACACACACACACACACACACACAATCAATGAATGTATGTAGCAACTTAAATCTAGATTATATAAATTATAGATTAGTCTCTAAAATGTGCACAAATTATATTGATCTGATTTAAAAGTTACAGGAAATAGAAAAGATATGCTTATTAATATTATACTCTGTTTTGGTGAAGTAAAAGCACAATTAAAACTGGGCATTTTTTTTTTTACATACCACAGTACTTGGAGCTCAAATTTGGAAGGGCGGTTACCAGGTCACTCTCTTTTCAGCTTTGTGTTTGGTACTTTTGGTATATCAGTAAGGAACAAGCAGTGATGTCTATAAACCGCTAAGGGCTGACCTCAGGTCTGAGGTAGTCACTAATAGTGACAAGCTCTGCAAATCTCAGACATGGCTGCAAATCAAAACACCAATCTCCCCATGCAGAGGGCACAGAAGCCTAGTCACAAATCTCTGTAGTCATACTTATCACACAGTTATCACCATTAATAGTAGCATCTTCCAATAAGGACAGCAATAAATATCATGGATATGAAAAATGGCTCCTACATACCACTAAGCAAATGGCTGGTGGCCATCAGTTCTCTTAAAATGTAAAGCAAGAGACTAATTTTGACTACAAAGAGGCTATTTCACTCCTTCAGGGATGAATGTGGTAGCCATTCATTCTTATAATTCTACTTCTTTGTATTAGAAAGTGTTAAGTATCAAAAGGATCACTCCCAATTATCAGTGAAGTTTTTGGAGAGATGAATGATTTTAAAAATCTGATCTCTTTCCTAGATGTACAGTACTTTTATGGAATTTTTAAAAATGCGAAGCAATCACAATTTAATAACAGTAAGAAAGGGTGTGATAAACTTCATAGAGTTGCTTGTTTTTAAAAAATTGATTTCTAATATCTAAAAGTGTTCAGATTATAAAATGGAGTTGATGTTCTGTAGCTATTTATAGAGATACAAATCCCTTATTGAGACTATGATACCTTTTGAGTCTGTGAGTTCAGCATGCTGAGTCTGAGCCTCAGACACCCAGCAGTAATGACTAAATTTGTTATTTTGTAGAAACTTGAGAGAAGTCAATCTTTAACTCACTCAAAGGCCTTTTTCATGTTCAAAATCCCAGTATGCTTTTCAAAACAGGAACTTTATTTTTCAGAGCCAATAATTATGAAATTAATCTTATAAACATTTCCAAAGATCCTCAGTCATCTCTCTTGCATGAAATTATAAAGTTTTCCAGAACTTTCTCTGGAGAGCATCTTTAAAATGCCCTGGTTGACTCCATTAACCATTTGTTGAGAATTTATAAATACTCTCTTATATGAACTTCTTTAAAAATTCCATCTATCTTCTCAAAATCTATCCATTAACATGTAATTACAATAAATACAGCCCCCATACTTCCAGAGAGATAGTTTCTTACTCCTTTTCCTTTTGTAAATATCTTACTTAGTTCCTATGACTTTCATAAAAACAGGTGCAATGGAAGGTGGGTGGGTAAGGTAGAGTGCAGTTAATTGTGTTTTCCAAGGTGTTATCTACTAGTACCCTCAACTAGAATTTCACTCCAGCTGCCATTTTTTTTCTTGTTCCTTTATCATTCTGGTCTTTAGCTCCTCAAACATATTTCTCTCTTTTTTTTTCCATATTGAAAAACAACCAGACATCCAACAAATCTCTGGAACCTAAATTCAAAAATACTTTCTACTAAAACATTTTTACAGATTGGATGCCACAATATTGGCCTTAGTGATGGGGATGCAGATTTATGGCAGAGTTGGATGTCATGTCTCCTTATGAATATACCTGTTAAAGTGCAAATCAATTCCAAACTCAAACTGGCATCTGAATTTTCTATGAGTGTGATGACTTGGCAAAATTCTCTGCTCAATAGTCTTCCTTTTTGTTTCATTCCTCAAGATTTAAGTATTAGATACAACATTCAGGGCAAATACTAGGCAGGTCAGCATGGCATAAAAGTATGTTTATTTTTGTAAGAAGTCAACAACATACACACAAAATGTGCAACATGAGAAAATGTTTGCACTAACCTCTCAAATATAAAAAGCAAAATACCTTATCAGCTATCTTTGGCTAGTTATGGGAAAAACAGGAAGGTCAGTGACAACAAGAAAGGGCAGATCTTGGACAAATACAGATCCCAAATTAAGGACACTGGGTATTGACTGCAGAAAATCACTTCAAAATAAAATGGGCTATGCAAAAGCTGAAATAAGATCTCTTTCAGCTGCATGTAGTATAACCTTCAGTGTATGACCTAAAACTAAATCAGTACAAGTTTTAAAGTATAAAGAAATACCCAAAAAAGGCTACTTCTAGCAGAGTCAGAGTTATAAAAATACTGAGCAAAATAAGAACTTATTTCTCCTTTGGGAAACTCAGCATGAGATACTTAAGCAAAGCTGATAGAGCCTGCATTTCTGATCAACAATTTTTTTGAGTAAATGCTATTATAAGTTATTATTTATATACTTCATTTCTTGAAGATAGGTTATAGTGTCAAGTGGCCTGGGTACATATAAAAAAAGGATGAGAGAACCTTCTATACAGTGACCTTTATCTTAATACAATATTACCAGAACACTAGAGAATTTAGAGTCTTCAAAGATATTAGAGAGAAATCTATTTTCAAAGCTTGCATCAGTAAATGAAAAAAAAAATCCCCATAACCTTTACAAAGGACATTATTCTTCCCATCAGGTAACACATGTAGATTAATTTTAATTTGCTGATCATAAAAGATAGATGTGTTACATACATTTTGCAACTACATAGGGTGAGAGAAAGCAACTAAAACACTAGGTGGTCAGTGCAACACTGGGATGGAGAGAGCATCCAAAGCCAGCCTTGGTTAGGAAGTGACTGGGAGAGGAAGTGACAGCAGATGGTTAGAAATAAGTTTTCCATCAGGGAAAGGTGGTTGTCATTTTAGTTACCTGCAGAGCACTCTTTCAGAACTTTGACTGACACATAAACAGAAAATAAGGCATTTTGAAAGCACTACAAGTAGCCTATTTATAGTATATATGTTTGATTGTAATCAGACCCATTATGACATTCATTAAAAGTATACTGAATGCTGGTTATGTGGCCTACATAGTGCTGGGGGTTAGGAATAGAGAATAAATAAGAAAAGCCTTAGAGGGTTTACCCTGGTGGAAGAAACAGGTGTTTTCTAGTGGAAAAGCCAGATGGTTCCCCATTATATGTATTGATGCAGTGTGACAGAGACAATGGAGGGGTGAAGAGTTTAGATTCTGTAGCCAGGCTGCCTGAGTTGGAGTCCTAGTTTTTTTGCACTTTCCAGCTGTATACTCTTGGGCGAATTACACTATTCTGCTTCAGTTTTCTTATCTGTAAAAAAATGCTAATAAAAGCATAAATTGCACAGTGATATAAAGAAATGAAATGTGTTATGATACACATAAAGCTCCTAATGGTGTCTGACTATGATTATCATTCTCGTTAGGATGGTAGGCAGGGCATGGTGTGAGAACAAGAAGAGGAGCATGGTCCAGCCTGGGACACAACAGTAGCACAGACAGTGGCCAGTGGCGGCTTGCAGTTGAGATTGAGGTCTTGAAGTAGTCTAGCAGGACTTAGGTGAGCGATGTTGAAAGAGTGTTTTACGTTGGGGGAAAGCATATGCAAACACACAGGAGAGAGAAATCACTGAGAGTTTCAAGTATTTGGAGAGGTTGACTCGCAGACTCTGAACTATACTGGGGACTTAGATTTTGTCCTGGAAACAGTCCTGAAAATCTTTATCCTTATGCATGTTGGTCATCCCATATTTTTCTTCTGGCAATAGTATCCTTTCCCTCACCATTAATTTTACTTCACCTCTACCCAATTATGTACTTGGAGACAAGATAATCTTGTTTAAAGATCCTATTTAACTAGATCATTCCTGTGTATAACAACCAATGTTTTATTCCCTAGTATTCTTCATGGAATAATAAATACTTAAATCTAATATTAAATATTTTGGACCAGCCGGGCGTGGTGGTGCACGCTTGTAATACCAGCATTTGGGAGGCTGAGACCGGAGGATCCGGGTTCGCGGCCAGCCTCAGCTACCTAGTGAGGCACTCCGCAACTTAGTGAGACTCGCTTTCAAAATAAAGAATAAAAAAAATAGGGCTGAGGGTGTAGCTCGGAGGTAGAATCCCGTGAGTTCAATCTCCAGCACCACAAAAAAAAAAAAAAAAAAAAAAAAAAAAAATTTGGACCAGGATTCCAGTCTCTCCCATCTACTGTCTGCTGACACATATCTGAATTTGCCTTTCTTACTGTGAGCATTTAAATCCGACCCAGCTTCAAGTTCTTCCCCCTTTCACCCATTTTTCAGATTCTCTTTATCCCAATCTCTGATTTTGCTCCAGCAGCTTCCTCTTTGGAATTTTAATCTCCCCAGATAAATTTCAATTACTTCTTGAAGAACTGGCTAACTTTGACCATCCTGAAGAAAAAAAAAGTCTTTCTTGACCAAGCTTTATACCACATTGGTAAGCTTCTGATACCACAATCCCTTGGGAATTATATTGGGACTTAATAATCATATATATATATATATATATATATATATATATATATATATATATGTGCGTGTGTGTGTGTGTGTGTGTGTGTATTACTTTAAGTTGCTTTTCTTCCATACTTTCCACATCAATCATGCTTTTCTTTGACTTTACATATCTATATTCCAATGTAAATACATATATAGTATCTTGTATATGAAACAATTCAATCAATACTTGTTAGATCAATATTTGTATGCAAGGAACACCTACCATTTATGTAATAACATAAAATTATATGAAAGTTTCATACATGTTTAAAAATTAAAGATTTATTCATTGTATACTGAGATGGAAGAGAACAAAGATGTCAGATTATGGCTCATACTTAGAGCTACATAGTTCATATGAGCAGTAGAAAAAATTTTAAAGATATTAGAATTCCTTCATTTGAAGGGATTTTCAAGTTGAGTTTCCATCATAAATACAGAAAAAGTCATAGAAGAATTTAGAAAATAGAGTAAATAAATCCTTGGGTATTAGAGAACAACCCTTTATTCAATACCTATTATGCACCAACTGCTACAAGCCTGGTAACTTCACAAAAATTATATTTCATTAAATATTTCCAACAACTTCTCCCAAGAGAAGCTATTAGTATTATGGCTATTTCATGGTCATTACCACTGTGGCTCAAAAGTTTTAAGGACTCCATCCAAAATCTTATACCTCACTGATGAATTTGGGGTTTGAGTCCACAGGTATCTGACTGTAGAGCCAAAGTAATTTTAGAGGTTGAATAGTTTTTATTTGTAGAAAGTCAGCATTTAGTAATAGGGCAAGTAACATGAAAAATTTTGAGAAGTTACTTGAACTTTCTTGGTCTTAGTTCCTCATTCTTAAAAGTTTGCCATTGATAGCTTCTGAAGTTCTTTCTGACTAAATTATTGCCAAAATGGCATCTGTTTTAAAGAAGTATTAAAATTCCCATGTAATAGAAAATCAGGTAGAAAAGCTGTGTACATCAGTAGATTATTATTAGGGAGGGATGTAGTAGGGATTAGATTATAGTGGGGGATATGATTTAAAGTGGTACAGGAATTGTCAACTTTTTGTTTATATATCTTTGTATTGTTTGACATGGTAGCATAGTTATTATCTTTATAATGAAAAATATCTAATAAGTAGAGGAAAAATTATAGTACTTTTAGTAGTGAGTTGATGAAGTTTATATAATCAATCTTTTATTCATTATTAAATACTAATTACCAAATTATATACATCTTGCCAATTTGTTTGATGTGCTTTTCTTTGGGGGAGGGGCTAGGTGTTGTTCCTATAATATCTTTTTTTTGCATTATACTCTACATATGTATGCATGTTAGAAGACAATGACACAACTTCTAGATATGGTTCTACAAACTATAATGTATTTAGTACTTATATTTACCTTCATTAACTTGAATGTAAATATAGCTAATGTCAAAGTGTGTATAATATTTTATAAAATATAAAGCCATCAGTAAATATAAAATAGTATAACTTTAACTATTATTAGATGTAAACAATGATAATTTTACTATAGAGTTTACTTCTCAATATTGTACAGCAAAATTTTAAAAACATAAAAAATCTAGAATAAAATTTGCATCTAATAAAGTTGATGTGATAATCATAATTAAAATTTCCCTTATGTTCTGAGCAATCTAGTAAAAATGATTAGGTGTTGCTAGGTAAATTTTTCTGGTTTGAACCCATTACACAGAAAGATGTAAAGCAATGAAATGCCAATATGTAGAGTATTCTAATGATGATAAGTTAAAACCTTTCTTCCATATATTAACTTCTAGCACTATTTGACTCTTGAAGAGAAAGGGTGGGTCAATGCTAGTAATTGAACATTCTTCTCAAATATAAATAGTCACACTAATAATCAGCTATATCTTCTTTTACCTGTATCATTTTGAAGACCTTATAACAAACAAAATAAAAGCCTTTTATATCAAGCCATAATTAAGACAGACAAGGCATACATTGCTATTACAATAAAATGTATATTTTGATGTATTAATTCATGCCCTCAGGACTCATCTGGCTTGTAGAAAATTCTAATTAAAATAGTCATTGGATAAAAGAGAATATAAGAGCAGTTAAAAAGGAACTTCTAATTTCTTGAAAATAATACACAAGCATAAAGAAAACTGAGAAATATCATGTAGGTTGGAAGAATTATAGTATTTTTTTTTTTTACAGACTATGGTAAAAATTCAGTTCTATGAGAAGTTCTGCAAGTCAAAAGTCTGAGCAGCAAAGAAGAGAATGGAAGACCTGTTCTACAAGGAGGCCCAGTATATTTGCTTAATATGAAGATTACAGCTCAGATGTGTGTCTCTACAGCACTTAAATTTCCACACACTAGACAAATACTTTGAAACCATAGTTAAATGCCTCCATATATAAGCTAAGCCAAAAAAGTATCAAAACTTGAAAATTAACTTAATAGACACATAGCCTATGAACACAAATTTTCCCTCAGAAAACATATTTTGTAATAACACAGAAAAATTATTTAAGGAAAAAAATAAAAGACACTAAGCATGTCCCAAATACTTCTGAAGGAGAAAGTTGTGAAACTCTGCAAATACTGACCAACAAATCAATTGGCCATTTGTCAAGCATGGGGCTATTTATACTAACTAGAATAGCATTATTGTAAACTAAACAGAAATTTTCAAATATATTTTTCTAATTTTGATTTTAATGCAGTGATCTACTGATCATGTGATGTGAAAAGTTAGTATTCAATAAATACGGAGGGTAACTCATACCTTAAATTCCTCCAAGATTTTGTAATTTTTCCCATGATATTCACAAAAGTTTTTCACTTCTTTGCACTCAGGACAGCATCCATTGTGTTCCACTTTAGTACACTTTGGGTGGATTTTAGGGCATTCTGGCTGGTCGCAAACAGGTCCATCTAGGGCACAGACACATGGACAGTTGGAATGCCCTGGGAAAAACCGTTCTCCCAACTTGTATACAAAGCCGCTGTCATCCACACACCCTTTCCCTCGATAGTCATCAAAGATCAGATTGTCATTACTGGAGGTCTGGTCACCTTCATCAGCAGGATAGTCTTCATGACTGATGGCAGCAGAGGTGACCAATCCAGGGATGACCAATAGAAGTATGCAAGCTTCATGAATATGAAGAGCCATCCCCCTCCTCAAAGACTTCTGGATGTGCTCCTATTATTAAATATACTCAGCTCCTTCCATGGGGATACAAGAGGGGTAGGCTGAAAACAAATATTTAAAAAATAATTTGACATATGTAAAGAGAATATAGATTCATTTAAAGCCCATGCTCTTAAATTGTTTGTTTGGGTTCAATTTGGAAAAGTCTAAGACCTCAGTAAGACTAAGTTCATGCAACTGTCTATACTTTATTGTGAACTTGGGAGGGTTTATTCTTAATGAATACATTAAAATCTGCTCTGTAGTAGTTATTTTATATAGAACCTTCAGCTTATGTTTACCTTTTGAATTTCAAAAGTCTGGCCTGGTCTAAATTGTGAGATGTGGTTTTACTGAGCCCTAAAAGGTGATTACAAGTAACTACTGACACATAGTTCAAAAATATTTGAACTCACATCTTGTGTCATTCTTTTTACTGGACTAGTCAATGAGAGAATATATATAAATATATATTCATATATACATAATATATGTATGTATATTATGTATGTATATATTATATGTATATATAGTATAATCATCTGTATCAAAGCCAATAGATCAGTGTGAAAAAATACAATTCTAAAAGGAAGGGAATAAACCATTGGTTGAATGCAAGTTATAATTCAAATAGAGCCAGTATAATGGATCTCTGATTTATGTCCATTAGTGGAGAGAAATGATGGTCTGAACATGAGTTACTTACTTTAGTCAACATGAATATGGGTTTAGGAAAATAGCTAAATAATAAAAGCAGCATAATTATTCCATAGTGAATAAAAGAAAGAAGATTTAAAATAATTATATGAAATATTTCCATCTATTGAAAAGGATTTGTTAAAAGAAATGCATTTGTAGTATTGTGGACATCTTTATTTTACTCAGGAGGTAAGCTCCTAGTGGGCAGGAAAGATATATGTATGGATTTTTTAAAATAGAAACTTAAGTCATGTAATATTACATAATCATGTAATATTATTTCAATGAATTAATTCAATATAATAAAAATACTATTACAAGTTTTGAAAACATAACCCTTTTGAAATGTCAAAAACATCTGCATTTAGGCATTTTGCACAAGGATGCCAGAATAAAACTGTTTATGGAAGTTTCTAAAAATAGTAATGAGGCATTGCCATTCATAGAAAACATCTTATTAATTGGATGACATTGACTTGTAAACTTCACTTAGTATTAGTGCTGGTGTGAAGTATTGGTAGTGGGATTTTATTTAAATGCTTAGCATAACTAAGTCACACAAAGGCTCTGTAGAATGACTGTAGGAAGTATTAGATAAGGAAAAGTGTTGGAAAATATATCATTTATCTCTTTAAATGCTATTGGCTTCATGCCAATATCACTAAGATTATATATAGGATGTATTCAGATCATTTACAAATGTCATTCATTGGTTTGCTTTCACATTATATTAAGAGCATTAATAAACTATTTATTTTCAGTCTAACATATACAGATGATAATTTTAAAGAAAATGAAGATGATGTTAGGAAACTTTAAAAACTATTAGGTTATATTTGAATTTTAAGTTAGACATGCAAATTGTAGTCATAGTAAAATGGAAGGTAGTATATTCATGTTCTCTTTTCAGAGAAAGCTTATATTAGAATTCCTCTAATATCTTCTGATATTAGAATTCCCTTTGGGTAGGTAATGATAAAGGAGATAGATTTCTCTTAGAATATGTCAAAAATAATGAGTCATGACAGAACAAGAAACTGCAAACCTATAATTCTACTTGAGAAGCTGGAAGCTCCCTTTGACAAAGCATTTTTTCCTCCTAAATTACTACAGAGGCCACAAACATAATAAGAGAGTCTGAAAAAGCATAAATATATTTTGGTAATTAAAACATGCATTTATACACCTCCCATGTATTTAGAAAGTTTATCTTGGTAGAAAAGGGAGCTACTGTGCGTCCTCATAATGTTTCAGTAGTATCTGTCAATACATGCAAGATAAGCCATATAAAATACACATATGATTCTGCTTCAAAAGGACATAGACAGAAAATGATCTCTTTGTAAGCCACAGGTAGGCATTAATGTGTCAGGTTATGATAAATGTAAATTTAAAGGTAAAATAAGGACATTAAATCTACTTTATATAAACATTAAACATGCTTGTATTATAGGAAATACAGTTTAAAATCTGCATGGAGAAAACAAGATCTTCTTTTTAATACAACAAAGTTCTTAGGCTATTTTCTTTAAAAAGCCTTCTTTGAAATTGAGTGTCTCCAGTACAATTTCAGACACTATTTAAGAAAAGAAACATTAGAGAAATCAAATAGCATGCTTATATGGAGATTTTTAATAAGAAAGCAAACCCTGCTAAACTGGGGATCACTTCCCAGTTAAACTTTCCCCCTTCCCCAGATTGCTAAATATGATTTAAAATGACTGCATCTATTTCTTTGAGAAAACAAACATAACTCATGTCATAAGATTCACTTACCTAGTTACTCTGGAGGTTAATGGTGGTGGTGGGGGTCACAGGCCAATATAGACTCAAAGGTCAGGTATGCTTTAGGAAGCAGTCCCTCTTTAATCACCCAAAGAATACATTTTCAGGCATGGATTAAATGCAATCCATTCTTTCTACCTCCCATTTCAAAACACAGTCAAGAAGCAGTCTCCCACCCTTCCAGAGAGAAACACAGCAGACACACATAAGAAATACGTTTTGGACCTGTCTTCAGAATTCAAAGCAAGAAGCAATGCTGGTCCTGTAGAAATCCAGACCCCAGTAGCAGAATCATGTTGAACTTATTTTTAGCATTTTCTTATATCCTTCTATGAAATTTCCTGGCTGATTACGCCTCCTCCACACATGAGTTCACTTACACAGTGTTTGCTACGGCAGTAGAGGTGATTTGGCTAGGCTCTGAGGATCACAAACAGCAACAGCATACTGTAGCTTAAAGCACGCTCCGCCGGCAAAACCATCAGCATCATTCACGATAGGTTGCTTGAATCCCTTCTTACACACCAGAAAATGCTAACTGTGGACGTGAAGGAAAGGAGCAACTTTAGCTGGGTTCCTGCATCACTGAGAGCAGTTTGCAGACTGCTGGTTTGGAGCTCATTCTGCCGGCAGCCGGGAATTCCTCAGCACCACGGACAGCGCCAACAACTGGCTTCTGAGTCCAGCTTGGTCAAAATCCCCGAGCTGCTTCTTTAGACCAGGCTAGAGTGTTCTCTAAGCAGTCGCACTTTAAACAGCGGATGCGTGCATGGGGTGGGGTGGGGGGAGCTTTCTACGTGCGAGACTCTTATTTGCATTGCAATTACGATAATTTTTTTTTTTAATTGTAGTTACACCTAATGCAATCTTGAACGGGCTGCAGAGATGAAAGTTCCGGAACAGACTTACATTTAGATTTAAGCCATCTGCAGTCTTTGATTATTATTAATAGATAAAGCATAATCATTGTCAAAGAATCTGTGGAAATGTATGCCCGCTGAGTTTATTTGACCCTTTGGCTGCAGAAAGACTTTCCTTGTGCTACATGATTAAACTTCGGGTCTTCTGCAGCTTGGATCTGATTAAGGGGGGTGTGTGGGGTAGCCGCGTTTCCCTGCAGTTTGTTCTCTAACATTAAAAATCAATCTCCTGTAATTCATCTAGTCTGTCATTAGGCGTCATTGTAAAGCTGTTTTCTTCCAAAACCCTAGCAAAGATGCTCTGTCTCTAAATTCTTATCAAAATCAGAGAGAAAAGAGACCCAGACAGAAATAAATGAGCAGAAAAGTTATATTTTTATTGGTAACAGTAGGAACATTGAAACATACATCTAAAGCAGGTTTTAAAGCAAATTGCAAACATTACCTACTGGCATATTTAACCCGTTATTTCCTGGTTTGGCACTACAGGAGGCATTTTCAAGCCTTAAAGGGAATGCTCTCTGCAGTGGGGTATGCTGCTGACCGTCATGACCACGTTCGGATTGTGCCATCAGAGCCTCCGGAAAACAGACTTTCCCCATCGTGAGAAAACACCACCGTGTGTGCCTCGCTCTCGTGGCCCATCAATTTGTGAATCTGCCCAGATTTAAGATCTAGCAAATGGATGACCCCACTGCCACTTGCTTGAGCTAACACTCGACCTGAGAGAGAGAGAGAGAGAGAGAGAGAGAGAGAGAGAGAGAGAGAGAGAGAGAGAGAGAGAGAATTTAAGTTTTACTTCAAGCAGTCACAGTTCATAAGGAATAGGATGTTCTATTTTGTTTCAGTAGTGATTCAGCAGACCTTCATTTTATATTAGATGTCAATCATTATATATGAACTAGCTCTTGTCTGTATAAAAATAACTTGAATCAAAATTAAGACACTAATGATTAGATTATAACATTTTAGAATGAGAAAATAAAGTCTAATGCTCTATCTACTTTATATGCAGAGGTCATCAAATACTCTGCCACTCTCCTTGTATTGGTGATTAATAAATCATTTTGAGAAGAAGAGCTTGAAAGTAACTTAGCAAGGAAACTTTCATTTACAAGTGAATATGTTAAAAAGTTTTAAAACACATAGTTTTCAAAATTCATCTATGGAAAATATGATCTATATCTGTATAGATATAAACTATGGATAATTTACATTTAAAATATTTTCATATTCTACTTTATCCTTGTTTATCATAATTATGCTAATTCTTTGCTCAAAGCTATAAAAATATACATTCTACTTTAAACATAGTAACACTTATGAACTCAACAAACTTTTTGGAGTCAAAGTGAAAATAAATATTTCCATTGCAAAATGACTTGGGCTTTTTTACTCTAACTTAAAATTCAAAATTCTGTTAAGCTAAATTTTTGTTATATAAGATAACTAAATACATGCTGGGCATTCTCATAATCTTTATATCACATATTTTTTAGTGACTCATTTTCTCACAGTGAACACAAATCAATAATCCAACTTCAGTTAACAATTTAATTTTAAAACTCTAGTAGCAAACCTACTATCAAGGAACTTGTAGGCAAATAAAAGTAATAGAATATTAAAAGCTCAGTCCCTGGGATAAATAATTATGACATAAGGACTACACACTGGATTATCTAATCACAAGTAGAAAGTGTATTATCATTTCAGCAATAGTGCTTAACATTTTTAAAGCTCTAGCACACTAGATACTATATTTAGTGTGCGATATGGGTAATCCAATACAATTTTGCAACTTTCCAGTATTAAGTGAAGAAAGAGAGGCTCACTAGCTTGCTCACAATGATATCCAACCTATGTAAGGTGCTGACATTTAACCACACCACTTGGAATCCACATCCTAGGCAGTTGGCTATTGTGTTTCCCAAGTCTGCTGAAGCATTGTTACCTATGATGCCTCCTTGATAGATTTTAGGTAAGTGATATAGTATGAAAACATAATTTGTCTATTTTATCATAGGGATTTCAGAATGGTATCACCACAAAAGCTCCAGTGAGATAGTTAACCACAAATTATACCCCAAAACATCATGAAATAGAAAACTTTTAAAAGTAAAGCTAACCATGATAAATATAGCCTATTTGCAAACCTTTATAACTACTGGGCTTCTTCATCTAGAACAAAGCCTGACACAGCAAAGATCTTTAGGATGGATTAGAGTGTCCAAAGCAGCAGATGTGAATATTTATTATAAACCCTTTTCTCCTAAGTCTTTGCTGACAGAGGCACTGCATATGGATTTCACTCCCAGCCTCACCTTATAGGCAGTTGCTGTTTGTGACTTTCCTATGAATAAAAAATAATAACTTTTTTCTTATAGCCTTTTATAGTAGTTGGAATGTATTAATATCATATTTTTATTTTGATACCAAACAAAACTAAATGGAACCAAAGCTTATAAAGAAAAAGGGAAATATTTAGCTTTAAATCATTGATTTTGCTCATATCTGTAAAAATCATAATTTTATGAAGGCTCAATAATTTCTGGAATTTTTTTCAATAAAATAGAGGAAAATTAAAATACTTAAACCTAATGATAGGATTATATAATTCAGCAGCACTATGCTTTAGGTGTTAGCAAGTTTATTGTGAAGTTTTCAAGTTTACCCGAACTCATTTTCAGAAGGCTGCAAGATGGTAAAATATCATAACTAATTCCTACAATGAGTATAAATTTATAATCTGTTCAACCTTATTTAATGTGTACTGCATTAACACATGGCCTAAAACATAATATTTGATTTAAAAAATATTAGTTTGGCCAAGAATGGGGATACTGAACTCTTTTTAGGTTGGATTTTCAAAATTACTTACTAGGATGTAGCAATTGCTACATTAATATCTAATTGGTGTGAGAGAGAGGTAGCACTCTAGGGGTAAAAATTGAGTCTGATTACCAATAGCATCTCTAGAAAGTGAATATTTATGGAGATGTACATGGTATTTTTCTAAACATCTGCTGATTGACAATGAAAAACAAACCATAGTATAAATCATTTGTCATCTGCATGTCTGAGTCTTAATGATAAATTTAGGATGAATAAAAGATTTATCTACATCAGAACTTGGTCAATGGAATAAAAATATAGTAGGAATAAAATTTTAAGTAGTGCCAGGAGAATTGATGGGAAATTTACACTAGTAATGTTCATGTTGGAGTAAATATGCTTCTTTAAAAATGTGAAATAAAAATGCTATAAATTATTTCTATTTTGTTTTATTACACATAAAAAACAAAACTTGAACAAAATAATTGTCTTATGACATGGAGTTCCAAAATAAGTAATACAAAATCTTCCTTAGAGTATTTTAACAAGAATTACCAAATTTTTAATGTACACACTCTACATATATCACATGGCTTACAATACATGATTAAGAAAGTGTAGTGTAGTTTGTTAAGATTGATTAAAAATAATAATAGCCTAATTTAATTCATAAAGTTATTTAACAAAATTATGAATAATATTTAAACATTTGTTAAGTAAAAAATGACTTCTTTCTTTTTTCTTTTTGATTGAATTCAGGTTATTTGGATGCCCAAACTTTTCACAGAAAGGGAAGAAAATTAAAAGTTTAGGAAAAAGACCAATCTAATGTTATAATTCCTACTTTATATAAATAACTCATATATATGAACAATGAGTGATTATGGCTGCTTTTTCACTCATAATCTATATTTTTATATATTAAGATTTTAGGATATTTTCTTATTGAATAAATCAATATTTTTTCTGTAGACCAATAATATTCAGTGGAAATACCATCTGTTGCTATCCATTTTATTTTATTTTATTTTATTTTTTTTTGCGGTACTGGGGATTGAACTCAGGAGCATTCTACCTCTGAGCTATACCCCCAGCCCTATTTTTTATTCTTTATTTTGAAACCGAGTCTCACTAAGTTGCGGAGTGCCTCACTAGGTAGCTGAGACTGGCCGCGAACCCGGATCCTCCGGTCTCAGCCTCCCGAATGCTGGGATTACAAGCGTGCACCACCACGCCCGGCTCTCCATTTTATTTTTATTGTATAAATTCTTCAACTTCTTGCAGATTAGAAGACAAGACCTAAGTTTCTCCTAACCTCTGCTGTTAAATGAGCCAATCAATCTCTATTATTTGTTATTAAAATTAACTTGTTATTAAAAACTCAAATATTTTAATGTACTTATTAACAAGCATCACTAGCAATAAAATCCCTTGTACAAATTTAGGAAATTACTTGGCCCATGGACAAAGAGTGGCAAAATTTTATCTGAGTGTCACAATCACTTTGAATTAACTAACATAATTAGCTAACATAACATAACTTTTCATCCCATGCTAATAAAATATTTCATCCCATACTAATATTGTAAGTAAAATATTGGTACTTTTTCAAACTAATTTTTAATGAAGTTTAGATAGATTCATGTGTGAAAATTCACTTTTATTCACTTCGAATTGCCAAGGCTTATATTAAACTTTCAAACTTTCAATACTTACTTGCTTCTTCACCTAGACAAATCCTCCTTAAGGTTAAGACTTTTGAATGCTGTACATTATAGCAATGCTTTTTAACAGTCACGAACTTGACATAATCAGGGCTTTATATATGCTTGCATAAGAAGTTATGGTGTATTATAAATATGAGCACAAAAACCCATATGATTTATTTTTTATAGAAAGGGTATGAGCCTATTTCTTTTTCATTTGTGTCTACTAGAGTGAATTAATAGTAGCCACCATTTATTAAGTATCTAGAACTCAACATTTTACTTCACATGTTCTCTGCTCAACCCTATAAAGTAAATATTCTCTCCACTTAGTAAATGAAAAATGAGGTTCAGAGAAGGTCAAGATGTGCTTTTAAAAGAAATATTTATTATTAAGCAATCTTGCTTCATTTGTTGGCTTCAGAGTTTCTTTCACAAATTAAGATTCAGATAAGTGTGACAGTTCTAGAGTTTTTCTGTGAATGCCACTGATTTCCTGAGGTGAATAACTTCTCAAATTTAATGATCACACTAATCTCATAACTTTTATTTAGTGTTGATTATACTACTTTGTGAATTTCTGAAACTAAAACATCGAAGTTCTTTCAAGAGTAATTATTAAGCCGGGCGTGGTGGCGCACGCTTGTAATCCCAGCATTCAGGAGGCTGAGACCGGAGGATCCGGGTTTGTGGCCAGCCTCAGCTACCTAGTGAGGCACTCCGCAACTTAGTGAGACTTGGTTTCAAAATAAAGAATAAAAAATAGGGCTGGGGGTATAGCTCAGAGGTAGAATGCCTCTGAGTTCAATCCCCAGTACCACACACACAAAAAAAAGAGTAATTATTCATATATTTATTATTTTTAATATACTTTTTTGTGCATTGTAGTCTTACATCATAATGTAGTTCAGAGTGCTAGGGACAAACATGCACACAGCACGTGGTGACCTTCCCCCTGGTTCCCTCCCAACTCCTTCTCCTGCTCCATATGTGATATTGAGGTTGTCATTGATAATTTCACTTATGTACTTAATGTCAATGGAAGTGTTTCTTTCATTAATTCTCTCTCCTCACCACCAATATCCTTTCCTAGACCGCCTCATTCACTGGGGTTTCTCCTCGTTATCTAAAGTCTCTCTTGTATCCTGCTTACTCCGTAGCTTCCACATATGAATTAATTCTTAAATACACATATTCTAATGCAAACATTATGCATACTAAAAGTTGTACCTTATAACTAACAAAACCAAACAAAATAAAACAGACAACAACAAAAACAAACCTTAATTTATACCTCTTTCCAGCTCTCCAGCCAAATTATCACCCTGGTTTTCCCACTTCTGTTATGAATACTAATTCTCTTAGTTTTCAGGCTCC
The DNA here is from genome assembly GCA_004027655.1 of Graphiurus murinus. NCBI lineage: Eukaryota > Metazoa > Chordata > Mammalia > Rodentia > Gliridae > Graphiurus > Graphiurus murinus. The sequence goes on along the minus strand of PVLC010004733.1, from coordinate 410 downwards.
AAATTGTAGTGACATTCATTTCTCCCTTTGCCTCTCTTTCTCTTTATCCTCAATTCAAGCTTAATCCACTCTTCCTTAACAATTTTCTGTCATCCATTTATTTCTGTTATGTCCACTAAATTAGTATCTTGATTTTTTAAATGTCAGGACCACTGAAATGATTCCCCAACTTGTCTTTTTATAATAATTTCTTTGTTTTTAAATCTACCTACATGAATTCCTAAGGCTTTCCTTCAATTGTTATTCCTTGTCCCAAGATGTGGTAAGTATAAACAAATCAACAAGCAACAGTAACAACAAGAAGGCATGTCACATTTCTGACATCCTCAAGTTTTGTTTTATTTTAAGTCCAACCATCTCATTTTACAAGTAAAGCACCTGAGATGAAGTGATTTGGCCAAGGCAAAAAA
>PVLC010004732.1:46710-82537 GCA_004027655.1 Graphiurus murinus | reverse complement strand
CCTCGACAGAGAGCCTACAGAGTGGGAGAAAATATTTGCCAGTTACACTTCAGATAGAGGTCTAATATCTAGGATATACAAAGAACTCAAGAAAATCGCAACTAAGAAAGCAAATAACCCAATCAAAAAATGGGCAAAGGACCTAAATAGACACTTCACAAAAGAAGAAATACAAATGGCCAATAAATGTATGAGGAAACGTTCCACATCATTGGCAATCAGGGAGATGCAAATCAAAACTACCCTGAGATTCCACCTAACTCCAGTCAGAATGGCAATCAAAAAACACGAACAACAATACCTGCTGGCGAGGATGTGGAGAAGTGGGAACCCTAATACATTGTTGGTGGGATTGCAAACTTGTGCAACCACTGTGGAAAACAGTATGGAGGATCCTCAGATGAATGGGAATGAACCTACCATATGACCCAGCAATTCCACTACTGGGTATATACCCAAAAGAATGGAAACCAAACTATCAGACCGATGCATGTGTATCTATGTTTATAGCGGCTCAATTCACAATAGCCAAACTATGGAACTAGCCAAGATATCCATCCGCAGATGAATGGATTACAAAACTATGGGATATGTACACAATGGAATTTTACTCAGCCATAAAGAAGAACAAAATCATGTTCTTTGCAGGGAAATGGATGGAACTGGAAAACATTATGTTAAGTGAGATTAGCCAGTCACAAAGAGTTAAGAAACATATGTTCTCCCTAATATGCGGATGTTAGGGAGTAGATGGGACATAAGAGGGTCCCCAGATGAAAAAGTAGAGACCCTCGATAAACAAAGAAGTAGACTTAACCGAAGGGAATGGACGGGGGGGGTGAGGGGGGAGAGCATACTAAGGCACATGATGTACTTACACAATTATATCAAGATCACTCACTGAACTGAACTTGAGAGGGAGGGAGGGTGAGGGAGTGGGGTGGGAATTGGGAATAGAGTCAGATGAGAAATGTGTGCACACTTGTCTTTATCAATTTGTACCTAACAAAAATGTATAAATACAAAGCACGAATTATCACAAAAAATTAAAAATTAAAAAAATTCAAACATTAAAACAAAAACAACAACAAAAAAAGAAAACCTTGGGTGAAAAAGTTGTTAATTGAGGAAAATTAAGTGGCCTAGAAATGTTTTTTTTTTCCCCACAAGCTCATCTTGCTTATACAGTACTACTGAAAAATTTAAGTTATTGAGAAATAAAAAATTTAATATTTATTGAGCACTTGTCATATGAAAGACACTAGGAGTTAACAAAACAGGAGGAATGAGAAACAAAGAGGAGTCCCCACGGAGAGGAGACAGAAATGAACAAATACAAAAATCAAGACATATCAATCAGGATACATGCTACAAAGAAAATAAAGCCTCCAAAAAGCATTGCATGGGAGTAGGGAGGGCAGATATCCTTGCTTTATTCCTGATTTTAGGGGCATAACATTTAGCCTTTTGTCATAGTGCATGATGTTGGCTGTAGATTTTTTGTTTTGGTTTGGTTTTTGTTTTTTTTTGTACTGGGGATTGAATCCAGGGCCATTCTACCTCTGAGCTATACATACCCTCTGCCTTTTTATTTTTTGTTTTGAAACAGGGTCTTGCTAACTTGCTGAGGCAGGCCTTGAACCTGTGATCTTCCTGTGTCAGCCTCCAAGTAGTAGGATTACAGGTGTGTACCACCATGCCTGACTGTTGAGTTTTTTTGTTTGCTTGTTGTTGTTTTGGTATTGGGGATTTGAACACAGGGTCATTCTACCTCCAAGTTACACCTCCAGCCCTTTTTATTTTTTTGTTTTTGAAACAGAATCTCGCTATGTTGCCAAGGGTCTATGATGCTGAGGCTGTCCTCAAACCTGTAATTCTCCTGTCTCAGTCTCCCAAGTATGAGGATCACATGTATGTGCCACCACATCTGGTTGGCTATAGTTTTTTTTTTTTTCTTTTTAATGTGTTTTCATTAGGTTGAGGAAGTTCTTTCCTCATCTTAATTTTCTGAGAGTTTTTTGTTTGTTTGTTTTAAATCAGGAAGGGGTATTGAATTTCTCTCTACTTTCTGAGATGATCATATTCTATTTTACATTGTTTAGATTTTTCAACTGTTAAACTAAGTTTACAATCATGGTTAAACTCCATTTGGTCATGATAAATTAAATCATTTATAAATAATTTTTAAAAATCAATGTTTAAAATTATACGTTATGATTGGAACCAACTTGCTAAAATTTTGCACCTGTCTATATGAGGTATATTGACTTCCATTTTTCTTTTTATTTATTTATTTATTTTTCGGTACCAGCGATTGAACTCCTCCGAGCTATATCCCCACCCCTATTTTTTATTCTTTATTTTGAAACCGAGTCTCACTAAGTTGCGGAGTGCCTCACTAGGTAGCTGAGGCTGGCCTCGAACCCGGATCCTCCAGTCTCAGCCTCCCGAATGCTGGGATTACAAGTGTGCGCCACCACGCCCGGCTCCATTTTCCTTTTTATGTACTGTCTTTGGTTTTGCTTTTGAGGTAATATCGACCTTATAACAGGTACTGGAAAGTTTTCTTCTCTGTTTTCTCAAAGATCTTGTGTCCATTGGAATTATATTTTCCAGATGTGTGAAAAAAATCTCTGGTGAAGCCCCCTGGGGTTGGTGTTGTCTTTGTGTGAAGGCTTTTAGTTCTAAGTTCAATATCTTTATTAGATATACAATTATTCAGGGAAATTATTGTTTCCCTTTTTTAGTGCTGGGGATTAAAACCAGGGCCTCATACATGCTAGGCAAGTTCTCTACTACCAAGCTGCATGCCTAGCCCTATTTCTCTCTCTCTCTCTTTCTTTTTCCTTCCTTCCTTCCTTCCTTCCTTCCTTCCTTCCTTCCTTCCTTCCTTCCTTCCTTCCTTCCTTCCTTCCTTCTTTCTTCCTTTCTTTCTTTCTTTCTTTCTTCCTTCCTTTCTTCTTTCTTGTACTGGGAATTGAACCCAGGGACATTCTACCTCTAAGCCACAACCTCGGTACTTTTATTTTTTATTTTGAAACAGGGTCTCATTAAGTTGATGTAGGGCTCACTAAGTTGCTGAGACTGTTCTTGAACCTGAGATCCTCCTGTCTCAACCTCCCAGTACTGGGATTATAGGTATGTGCCATCATGCTAGACTGCCCTGTTTCTTTTTAAATGAGCCTTGGTAGATGTTGTCTTTCAAGAAATTTGTTCATTTTCTCTATGTGGTTGTATTTATTAATCTGAAAAACTCTTTATTTTAGAATTTATTTTAGAATTTCAACCACTTTAAAGTTATTTGTTATATCTTGGCTTGCAAGATTTTAGCTGTGAAGTTATAAGTTGTTTTTGTCTTTGTTCCTTTATATGTAATAGGCAGGTTTTGTTTTTGTTTTTTTTTCCTTAGCTACTTTTAATTTTTTCTCTGAGTTTTAGCAGTTTGATTTTGATGTGACTTGATATGGCTGCTTTGTATTTCTATTTCTTGGAATTTGCTAAGCTTCTTGGTCTATGAGTTTATAGCTTTCATCAAATTTGGAAAGTTTTCAGCCATAATTATTTGTTTTTATACTTTTATTGGTGCATTATAGTGTCACGTCATAATGTAGTCAGAGTGATAGTGACATGTAGCACACAGTACTCGGTGAGCTTTCTCCTGGCTCCCTCCTCACACCCACCCTGCCACAAATAGGATCTTGAGATTGGCATTGCTATTCTCACATGTGTACATATTCAATGGAAGTGATTCCTCCATTGATTCTCCCCCTTTTCATCTTCCCTTAGACCAGCTCCCCGGCTCCAGTGGGGTTTCTCCTCCATTATCTGAGGCCCCTCTGGTATATCGATTACTCCCTAGCTTCGATATATGAGAGAAAACATATGACCCTTTACTTTCTGCGACTGGCGAATCTCACCTAACATAATGTTCTCCAGGTCCATCTATTTTCCCACAAATGACATGGTTTTGTTCTTCTTTATTGCTGAGTAGAATTCCACTGTGCGTATATCCCATACTTTTGTAATACATTTGCCTGTTGATGGACACCTAAGTTGGTTCCATAATTTGGCTATTGTGAATTCTGCTGTTATGAACATGGATATGCATATATTACTATAATATTTTGATTTCAGTCCCTTTGGAAAGATCTCAGAAGTGGTATAGCTGGGTCATATGATGGATCCATGATCAATTTTCTGAGGAATCTTCACACAGATCTCCATAGCAGCCATACTAATTTGCCATCCCACCAAGAGTGTAAAAGGGTTCCAATTTCCCCATATCCTCGTCAACATTTACTGTTGCTTGACTTCCTGATGATTGTCATTGTAATTGAGGTTAGATGGGATCTCAGTGTAGTTTTGACTTGCATCTCCCTGATTGCTAATGATGTTGAACATGTTTTCCTGAGCCATAATTATTTAAATATTTTTCTGTTCTGTCTTCTGAGGCTGTATGTATGTATCTTATGCCACTTGATACTGTCCCACAGCTCACTGAGGCTCTTTATGTTTTCTCTTGTTTTTTCCCCCTTCTATCCTTAGGAATTCATATTGCTGCTCTTTCAAGTGCACTGGCCATTTCTTCTGTAGCATCTTTTCTGATGATCTTCCCACTCAGTATATATTTTTAAACATTTTAATTTACTTTTATCTCTAGATGTTCCCTGGTCTTTTGCATATCTTCCATTTCTCACTTCATCATATTCACGTTTTTCTTCAGCTACTCTAGTATATTTTGCAAGATGGATAATAGCTGCAGTAAGGCCCTATATACTAATTCTACCATGGTTATCATTTATGGATCTATTTATGTGAATTGATATTTTCTTCTGGTCATGGGTCATATTTTCCTGCTTATTTGCACAACCCATGATTTTTTTTAAGTGGGCTTGGAAATTGTAGATTTTATGCTTAATTTTGTAATATTCCTATAAATATGGTTGTGCTTTGTTCTGGCATGCAACTCAGGATTTTTTGAATGAGTTTGATACCTTCATGGTTTGTTTTTAAGTTCTTTATGGATCAAGGACAGCCTTTATCAGGGGCCTAACTTGGTCCCACAAGCAAGGCTTGACCCTTCTAAAGTTCATCCAATGCCCCTTAAATTAAGAGGTCTCTTCATTCTAGCTAGCAGGAACACAAATGACTCCAAGTGCTATGTGGGCTTTGAGCTAAATAAAAAACTCATAAGGATTTTATTATCCTTGGGGCAAATATTACCCTAGAAAACAGCATAGCATAAATACCATTCCTCTTTTACTGATAAACCTTTGCCTTCAAAATGTGATGTAAATATTGTTATCTCTTTTTTTATTCAACCACTGGACTTTATAGGACTGAAAAAACAAAATTATTAACACAGGAATATTTAGCATCACTAAGAAATGCAAAATAAATGACTGTGAAGTAAAAGGAAAAACCTTAATGCTTGTTTATTTTTAAGTTCTTAATATAATTTTGGTGATGCTGTACATTGCAGCATGTTCTTGAAAAACAGCTTTATGCTCATAGCAAGAATTGTAACATTTATTGTAACCTTCTATTAGTAATTCAGTTTTGAGTAACATGTTCTAAGGGAATTTCTTGGCTTCCTTCTCATTCCCCCCTTCCTCTGGTAAAACATATTCTAATATGCCTCTGAGGAATCTCTCCTCCTTTCACCTCTCATATCTGTATGTCTATAATTTCCCCCCATATCCAGGGAGAATATGGGTAAGACCTGAGCCAGTCCAGGTATCATATTTCTCTGGATAAAGAAAAGAGGAAAAGAAGGTTCGGAGAGGGAGAAGGAAAAGGAAGAGAGGGGAAGGAGAAAGGAAAGGAGATCCCCTCAAAATGTGAGAGCAGGACCAATGAGGCAATTTCTTAGGAAAAAAGAGATCTATACACATTTTTATTCATATCAAAACCCCTCTCTTTCAGGAGTAAGGAAGGAAGGGATACAATCTTAACCTATAGAGTTTGTAATACAAGGTTCCACCAAATTCTGTGCTACAATCAGAAATCCATGGTAAATGTATTGGGGCTACATTCTGAGACAGAAATTGATAAAATAAATTATACTCATAAGAAACAACCAAAAGAGAATATAGATTTCATTTTTTTAAAAAAAGTTGAAGCCAGGTGCAATGGCACACACTTGTAATCCCAGTACTTTGGAGGCTAAGACAGGAGGACCACAGGTTCAAAGTTAGTAAGGGGTAATTTAATGAGACCCTATGTAGAAATAAAAAATAAAAAGAACTGCACATGTAGCCCAGAGGCAGAATGCTCCTGGGTTCAATCCTTTGTAGGAAATAAACAAATAAATATTTAAAACTGGATTTGTTTTTTTCTGAAAAAAAAAAAAAAAGAAAATTTTAGTGGGAGAAAAATGTGATAGCCATTTTCCAAGACTGAAAGGGCAATTACATTAGCCAGAAAGATCTTTCTCTGTGTTGTTTTCTAAGAGCAAGTGGCAATACTTTCTTTTCTTCCATGAGTGAGTCCTCTGCAGCATGCCTTCTATCCATCTCCAGAGCCATCCCCAAAGCCAGCATTCATCCTCAGGGACTCACAGGACACCTGGTGTACTCAGGGAAGATGAGCTAATGGAAAAACCATGGGTTGTGGCACCAGGCAGGCCTGGGTTCACATTTCAGCTATGTTACTGGGTAACCTTGTTTAATTTTATTTTTATGTCTTCTTAAGCTTTTATGTCACCTTCGGTGTAAATGGAGATAATTTCTCATTTTCTGGACAGTGTTGCAGACAAATGAAAGGAATCTGGAATGGTTGAATACCACAAGGTGTCAGGTGTAAGCAACGTCCACTATAATGCTAATTCCCTTCTCAACCACAAGATGGCACTCAAGGTTCAATCTTGGGGAAATTAAAAATGCCTCAAAAATTCATTAATAAAAGCCTATAGCTAATTTTTATTTTCCCTTAAATGAACTGCTTTCACAATTAATCCTAAGGAAAAGCAGGGTAAGTATGCATCTTTTGACAAACATTAACTGAGTGCCTCCTATTTGTCAAGCACCATGCTAAGTACTGAGAATGCAGAGCTGTATCAATGTCCCTGCTCTGGTCACTCTCCATGAACAAATGAATTTCTACACCACAGGGCTAAAGGAAACAGGGACAGAGCACTACAGGAAGAGAGTAGGAGGAGGTGGAGGCACCTGAACACATCGGGGACAGTTTCACAGAGACATCTGAGCTAGGTTTTTATGCCATGCTTGTGAAGTGCTTTGCCAGGCAGAGGCACAGTGGCAGAGGGAAAAGAGTCACAGGCATTATGGGATACAAAAAAATGTGGTCATGGCAGGTGTTTTCTAACTTGAGGAGATTTTACAATTTTTACATATTTGGACAGAGATTATTTCTATCCTCTGAAAAGCTGCTATTGTCTAAAAAGCAGAGCTTTCATCTTCCCCCTCTCCATAAAGACTTATGCTAATTTGCCAATACTGTATGGTTTAAAATATATGATCTCACCGGGCGTGGTGGTGCACGCTTGTAATCCCAGCATTCGGGAGGCTGAGACCGGAGGATCCGGGTTCGTGGCCAGCCTCAGCTACCTAGTGAGGCACTCTGCAACTTAGCGAGACCCAGTTTCAAAATAAAGAATAAAAAATAGGGCTGGGGGTGTAGCTCGGAGGTAGAATGCCTCTGGGTTCCATCCCTAGTACCATAAAAAAAAAATAAATTAATTAAAAAAATTAAAATATATATATATATATATATATGATCTCATTTAAGAGATTCAGTGCAAAACAACTTTGCAAGGTAAGTAAAGTAATCTCCATGGAACAGACAAGGAAGCAAGTTTAGAGAGGCTCAAAATTCCCCGAAGATCTGACTCTAATGCCCATGCTCCTTCCTAGGCTGCTTCCAAATAAAGATTTTCCATCTGCAAATTGATATAAGACTGCAGCAGAAAAAGCATGAACAACAATGATCTTAGGAGTACTCACCATGTGCCAGACACTGTTTGAAGCCCTTCACATGTATTAATTTATATAATCCTCATAGTGTCTTTGGGGGGCAGGTAGACTTACTAACTGCTATTGAACAGATGAAACCTGCACAAAGGAGACAGGACCACTCAAGGTCACAGAGCTGGTGGCCAGGGGACCAGGACTCAGATCCAGTCTGTCTGGCTTCAGGGTCTCTGCATTTAACCACTCTATACCGCACCTTTTAATTCAGACCAAATCCTAACTCTAAGCCACCAGCAAAAACTCTGTTGAGAAAGATACCCGAGGTAGAAGGCACAAATGGGGAAGAGACCTTAGATCCCCAGATAATAGTGAGAAAGAATACCTTTGTGTGGCTTAAGAATCAGGTTTTGACCGGCAAGGGCAGGGGAAGACAACAGGAAGACAGAAAGGTGGCTAGAGAGAAAACGTCTTTTTCCTTAATACTATGCAAATAAATCTCAATTTGCATCTTCTGGTTTTTTGAAACACACACACACACACACACACACACACACACACACACACAATGTCAATGCAAGAAAAGCTTTCTCTCCTTCTTATTGTGGTACTGGGGATTGAACTCAGGGGCATTCTAGCATTCTAGCTTCGAGCCAGACCTTCTTCCCTTTTTAAATTTTTTTGTTTTGAAACAGGGTGTGGCTAAGTTGCTGCATCTCCATAGTTGCAGACACTGGCCTCGAACCTCTGATCCACTGATCCACCCTCCTATCTCAGCCTCTCTAGTATTAGGATTACAGGCGTGTACCCACCACACCTGGCTGCATTTTTAAATACATACTAAAAGAGAGATGCTTAATGTTATTACATTGCATGCACATATAGACCAATGACTCACTTGTGTAGATCCCCAGATATTTTCTGTTTGAATCTCAAAGACTCAAAGAATTGGCCACTTTATTGGACCTCATTTTTTTTTTTTTTTTTTTTTTTTGCGGTACTGGTGATTGAACCCAGGGGCATTCTACCTCCGAGCTATACCCCCAGCCCTATTTTTTATTCTTTATTTTGAAACAGAGTCTCACTAAGTTGCGGAGGGCCTCACTAGGTAGCTGAGGCTGGCCACGAGCCCAGATCCTCTGGTCTCAGTCTCCTAAATGCTGGGATTACAAGTGTGTGCCACCACACGTGGCTACCTCATGTATCTTGATAAACACAAGACTTTTGATAATTATCTGAAAAAAATGGAATCTCACCATTCTTTAGATTTTTACTATACTTCTATACATTTGCACATACTCAAATATTTATGCCACAAAGAAATGCAGACACGTGTAGTATCTTTCAAAAATTTTAAAGTTTTTCCTAATAATCAACTCCAAAATTTACAAAAAGCATTTACAAAAAGAATTTGAGCTAAATATATTCTCATCAACCACCAGATGGCATCAGGTGTGAGTTTTATTTTGACAAGGTCACTGTGCACAGAATAACTTGGCCTATAACTTCAAAATAATGTATTTGGAAAAATGTTCTAGCACTCAAACAGCTCACAATTATTTTAGCCATATGTAGAAGTGGGTGAATAAGTTGAAAATGACATGGTACCCCTTTTTCTAAATCTTTGGGTTCTGCGGGATGCTGGCATTACATAATGAATCAGTGATCAAACAAACAAAACAAAGTGGTTCTGTTAAAGGAAATAAGAAAGGAAGTCATGTCAAAGCAAAATTAACCTCATATTCTAAGTAGGTTTCTCCAACTCGAAAGGAAACTTGAGATGGGTCTTCAAGGGGAAAATAACGCTTGTACTCCTTCAAGTTTCTCCTAATGAAAACTTTTCTTCTGCCTATAATTTATCCTGAAAGCAGAAAAGTATCTAATGCAACAGCTTTTCTCCAGGTTGGCTTGAAGAAACGTTGTTGCAAAAATCAACTGAAAAGAAAAAGTCTGCCCTGGTATGCTGGCACACACCTGTAATTCCATGACTTGGGAGGCTGAGATGGGAGAGTCACAGGTTCGAAGACAGCCTCGGGAACTCAGTGAGACCTTGCTTCAAAATAAAACATAAAAAAGGGCTGGGGGTGTAACTTGGATTTATTTTTTTGTTTGTTTTAGTACTGGAGATTGAACCCAGAGGCATTCTACCTTGGAGCTACACCTCCAGTCCTAGTTTTTATTCTTTATTTTGAAACAGGGTCTCACTAAGTTGCAGAGGGCCTCACTAAGTAGAGGCTGGCCATGAACCTGAATCCTCCTGTCTCAGCCTCCCAAGTACTGGGATTACAAGCATGTGCCACCATGCTGGACTTTGTAGCTTGGATTTAGAATGCCCTGAGTTCAATTCCCAGTACCCCCCCCCCAAAAAAAATACAACGAAAGCACCCAATTTGAACTATGATGTTAAAGGGTAACGAAGTTTAAGAACTCCAGTATCTACACAAATTCAAAACATAGTACATTATTTCTACTGATCCTGTGTTTCTGCCTGGAAAAGAGAACACGTTGCTAACAGTACACTGAAGGGCTAGTACAGAAAAAAAATGAAGTAAATGCAAAAAATAAGGGTTTTTCATTCCCCTGGCTTTATGATAGCATATTCACTGAGTACCTTGAAAGAAGCACACCAGAATCAATTACTACCACGCAACCAACACCACAGGACGGGGGCCTTTGCCCTAGCAAGACAAAGCAAACTGCCTTTATGAGTCAGGAAACCAAAGACGAGAGTCAGGTCCCTTCCTTAATGTGGCGTCAGAGTCAATGATTTCTAAGGGTATCATACTACTTTATTTTTGTATTTTACTACATACTTTTCCATTAGATTTAATGACTTGGTTCCTGAGCAAGAAATCTGTGGAAGAAGAAAAGATACTTGGAGCTAATGAGAAGGATGGAAAGCTAATTGGTGATAAACAATATTTTTTACTATGTCTAAGTCAGATGTTGATAAAAAATGATAGGGATAGGAATAAGAAAATTAATTGAGGATATTCTGAGATTTCTTCACTAGGTCGCATGATCGATCACATCTCTGTCTTTGGCAGTTAGCAAAGGCATTACCTACCTGAATTCATGTGAAAGGAAGAAATGATAGTTTCTTATTATTGTTCTTGTGCTTAGGAAAAAAACAAAAACCCAGTTGTTATTTTTAAGGGTTTCTTGTGACGGTTCAATTAGATAGTAAAAAAGTGGAATAAAAGATGTTTCAAGTTAATGGGATAATGTATCCAAAGCACTTGAAATTTCTTACTTTAACTTCCATTCTTCAGAATACTGAAGATCAGTTTTCTTCCATTTGTAATACTGTCCAATGAAACTTGGATCTTCAAGCACTGAAATTAGAGTATTAAAAAAGGAGTATGCATACATTCTTCAATAATAGTTAAAAGTTGAAAATAATTCACTTTTCATGGATACATGGCAGTAATATACACTATATAGTTCAAATCATGCTAGAGTACTCAAAAATTTTCCAAATTTTCTCCTTTTATTGAACCTTTATAAAATGAATATTGTTTAAAATAAGTATATTGTGACTTGGAAATTGTTTTCATTATAGTGACACTTGTTTAAATATCACTTATAAAAATAAAAATAAAAATAAATAAATATCACATTGCTAAATAAAATTTGCGGGAAATCATAGTTTTGGTCTGTGCTCCTGTATTAGGTCTCAACAGACCAAACCAAACTAGAGTCATTCATGTTAAGGGCTATGCAATCTAACCAAAACTTGAAGGAAGTAGGAAAATCCACCAAATAGCCAAGTTTGTTTGTTTGTTTCTTCAAAATAGGAGAGTCACAGAATCATCAGAAGGGGCCTTTTTTTTTTTTTTTTTTGCAGTACTGGGGATTGAACTCAGGGGCATTCTACCTCCGAGCTATACCCGCCCCCCTGTTTTTTATTCTTTATTTTGAAACAGGGTCTAAGTTGTGGAGTGCCTCACTAGGTAGCTGAGGCTGGCCGTGAACCTGGATCCTCCAGTCTCAGCCTTCCAAATGCTGGGATTACAAGCATGCGCCACTACACCTGGCTCAGAAGGGGCCTTGAAATTAAACCTACAGGGTGTTAAGGAGGAAAGTCCCACCTGCTTCAACCCTTACAAGAGTAACCTGAGGTTTACTAATCCATTTATTATTGTTATTTTGGTAGTACTGTGGATTAAATCTAGGGGTACTCTACTATTGAGCATCATCCCTATCCCTTTTCATTTTTTTATTTTCAGACAAGGTTCTCCTCAAATTGCCCACACTGGACTCAAATTTGTAATCCTCCTGCCTCAGTCTCCCCAGTGGCTGGGATTACAGGTGTGCATCTAGCCTACTTTTGCTATTATTCTGTTTATTTCTGCCCTGGATACCTTTAAAAAAACCAACCACTCTGACATACTCAATGGAGCACTTATTTATTCTTTAGGTGAGATGACTTTACCTAGCTCATGAGACACTAATAAAAGACAGATATTTGAACTTGTTGACTTTTTTTTTAACCAATAGTAATACAGTATTGCAATAACTCGTGCAACCAGGCATGGTGGCACATGCCTGTAATCCTAGCTACTCAGGAGACTTGAGACAGGAGAATCACAAGTTTGAGGCCAGTGTGGGCAACACAGGGAGACCCCCCCACCACAATAATAAATATAACTCATATAGAAGCCATAGACATAATAGCATAATAGCTTAACAAATTTATAATTAAGTACTCAAGTAGAAAAATAAACCCTTGAAATTAGAAGTGACTATATATATACTGGGAATTAAATCCAGAGCTACACTCTGGGTTCTACCATGGAGCTGCACCCCCAGCCCTATTTTATTTTTATTTTGAAACAGAGTCTTGTTAAGTTGTTGAGGGGCTTGCTAAATTGCTGAGACTATCCTCAAATCTGCCATCCTCCTGTCTTAGCCTCTCAAGTACTGGGATTACACGTGTGCATCACATCTGGCTACAAATCTTGATCTTTCACAAAACAAGAACCTCAAACATGGTCATCCAGACTCTGAAAGAATCCTTTGCCAATGAACTAAGACATGCATTCTGCTGGCAGATAATGAGGGTGACAGTGCCTCATTATGAGTATGTTGGTCCCTCCCCCATGAGAGGGAACCTCTAATATTTGAAAATAGCACTCAAAGAAGCCTCATTGCTTCACCTTTTTCTTAAGACACAATTTTATAGAGACAACCATCTTCACCATTCTTTTTTTTTTTTTTTTGGTACTGGAGATTGAACCCAGAGGCATTCTACCTCTGAGCTATACCCCCAGCCCTATTTTTTATTCTTTATTTTGAAATAGGGTCTCACTAAGTTGCAGAGGGCCTCACTAAGTAGCCGAGGCTGGCTGCAAATCTGGATCCTCCTGTCTCAGCCTCCGAAGTACTGGGATTATAAGCGTGCACCACCACACCAGGCTCATCTTCACCATTCTTTGTTGATGTTCCTATTAGAATTTATGTCCAGAGCTAGGAGTGTAGCTCAGTGGTAGAACACTTGCCAAGCATGTGTGAGGCCCTGGGTTCAATTCCAAGCACAACACATACACACACACACACGCACCTAGATTAGGGATCAGAGTCTTGATTTAGTCTAAATAGCAAAGATGCGTGTGGAATTACAACCTTCCTTGACTATGGACTACACTTCTACAAAATAGGCTCAGTTCTGCATTAGCAGAACTAATAATTTTAGAAATCACATTACAACTACTGGCTCATAATTATAATTATAAGCCATATGCCTCAATAAAATTCAGGAAAAAAATGTCAAAATGTACTATAATTAAGGCATTGGTAATTTTTACACATAATACTAATTAGGCCAGATAACATATCTACATATATTCTATGTATTCCTTATCATTGTTCTGAGTATACAGTTAAACAATTTAAGCAACTAGATGTTCCCCACCAGTCTTAGCCTTAACTGGGGCTTATCTCTTACCAATGATTAATTTCTTCTTTTAGCTTGGTGACTTTTGCCATTGATAGAAAAAGCATTTAAATTGAACAGCTTTTCTATTAAATGACATAATGTTCACCAGCAATGTTCCTCTCTGTTGTTTAATTTCTTTTCTCACCTAAAACATACATAAGTACATTTATGTATATATTATTATAGGCTTTCTTAAGACTCTCTGTATTGGTATTTGGTTATATTTTTCTCCTTTCCATTAAAGAAGCAAATCTGATCTTCCCAGAGTTCTTAGTGAGGGATCATTATTTCCTTTAGATGATTATAACTAACATTACTATATGCTAGGCACATGTAAAATAGACATGCAGTGGTTACCATTTTAATACCCACTTTACAGGTGAATAAACAGACATAGAAATGTTGAGTAATGTCCTCTCATTGGTAGTCTTCATTATGCCTGGCCAAAATTTAAAATTTAATCTCTCACAAGCGCTATTTCCTTTTGAGGTTTCCACTCAAGGATAATTCATATTCCTAATTTTTTGAAATTGCCCTTCCTACAAGTCATATTTGAGTATGTATGGCAGGCAGTCTCTTCTTACATATTATGACACCCCAAATGACATGGTCATCTTTCCTGAACAGTCCCATTAGTTTTCTATAATTGACTCATTTTCTTCATTGCTTTCTCTACCACCTGAGAGATGGAAATGCCACAGTACTTTGTACAAATTTTTATTTTAATGCATCTCATATTTTATCCCTATAATTTTTCATTCATCTGTCTCCTACCACCTGCCTGTAAACTCCTCAAAAAGCTTTTTGTGAGCCAGGCATGGTGGCGCATGCCTATAATCCCACTACCTGGGAGGAGTACAGGTTCAAAAACAGACTCAGCGCTTAATGAGACCCTGTTTCAAAATAAAAAATAGAATCAGGCTGGGAGGTGTAGCTAGGAGGTAGAATGCCCTAGGGTTCAATTCCCAAGACAAAAAAAAAGCTTATCACGATACATATCTTCTTGTTCTCAACACATAGTCAATTGTCTGGACACAAATACTCAATGAATGATGTTAATTGGAGATAAATAATGGAGGAATGAGGATGGGTGGAGGGAGATAGAGAAATGGAGAAAAAGGAGCAGTGATCTTTCAGCAGAAGTTTTGAAAGCTGAAATTCCTTCCTCACTACCATATCTTGCAGCAGTTTTATACGCTGTGGTAGCAAGGCACCCTCTCCATTGCTTCCATAGCAGGTTTGTCTTCCTGCTGTTTTTTTTTCCTGGATTACTGGGCTTTGCTTCTACTCTGGTTTTTGTTTGTTTCTGTGGTGTGTATATGTGTGGTGCCCAGGACCCCTTACATTCCTGCTTTGTTTTTTCATGAGACACCTCCTGTCCAACATCTGGGGAAGTTGACCTGAGATTCCCTCCCCCAGCTCCTCCCTACCCCACGCCAGCACTGTCACATCCAAAGAAACAGAACAGCACCGACTTGCCTCAGAATGTTTTATTTTCACACATACTATCTCATGCTCATCATAGAACAACTCAAAGTAGGGTGGAAGTAATGTTTGTTTTGTTTTTTCATCAATAGAACTGAAAGCTAAGGTACTAAGACTTAACTGACTGACCCAAGTCCTCTTACCTGTATATGGCAAAACTAGTACAGGGCCGAGTTGCTAACTTCTGACCTCATGCTCTTCCCACTAGTGCCTTTGGTTGCACATTGTAGTCACCTGGGGAGCTTTAAAAATGACTCCTGCCTGGTTCCACTCCCAGGGACCCTGATGGGATTGATCTGGGGTATGCCCTTCATGTTGGAATTTTTATAAGCTCCTCACGTGGTTCTAATGAGCAGTCAAGATGAAGAATCACTGCATTAGAAACATACTACTTCTTGCATCTAAATGCATTTGGGAGACACTTGCCCTCATTGCAGGCTCAAAGACTCACAGGACGAAAGTCTCCTGGGGTGAAAGCAAGCAACCCCATGATGTTTCAGGCTGTTGGGTTTGCCTTGATGACAGCGAACAAACATGAGGAAGCCTACACTCACTATTACAGAGCACACTGGTCTGCAGGAATTCTTTTCCTCTAGCCTAAACATTTCCTTATGGGAATCTTATTCTGTCATTAAGGAGCTGCTGCCCATACCATATGTATTGGTTTGTTCTCTGCCAAACCTTTGATTGCCATTTTATAGTGATAGAGAAGAGTGGATCATTGGTACATTTTTTTCTCTGATTTCCTATGATTGTGAACTACAAATGACAACTATTGATAAAAGTTGCCTGTATTTCAGAGTTTGAATTTAAATCTCATACTATGCAGAGGTAATTTGCTGTCAGATTACAAGGGCAGTATAGTGTGATAGAAAGAGAAATAAAGATAGAGTCAAAGGATGGGTCTCAAGCCTTCTTAATTAAAAACAGACACATGTACTGAGCATCATGTGCTAGGCATGTTGTAAATGCTTCATTCCTGTAAAGTATGCACTATGATTATTCTCATTTTGTAGATGAGAGAACTGGGACATAGAGAGGATAGAAAACTTACCCAACCTCACATAGCTAGTAAATTATATTAAACCCTGGTAATCCGGCTCTAAAATTTGCCTTCTTTCCAGTATATGATATCATCCCTTGCATGTGTGATCTTAAATTACTTAGCTTCTCCTGGTCTTGGTTTTCTTGTTTGTAAAATAGGGTAATCATAATAATGCCTGGCCCATAGGTTCAAGATACCCAGAGATGTGACCTAGATCTTTTAACTACACATTTGTTACTCTCCATAAGATATTTCTTGTATTACCCTAGTATATGCATGATATATATTAGATGTTTGATAAATATCGCCTGGACAAATGAATAAAAGCATGCTAGATTGGGATGATTAAAACATAATATGTGTGGGTATACTCTATAAACTGTATTATGCTAGAATAAGCTTAGTGTTATTATGGCATCTATAACTGTGTATAGATTTGTGGCACAAAGGTATGGAAAAGAGTTAATACTCCAAAACAAAATATACCTATTTACTCTTCATAAAATACAAAGCTCTTAAAAACATGCATGAGAATTTAATAATTTTACCAGTCGTAAGTATATAACTAGAAAATGAAGCTATTAGGACTTTCTCTTTTATTTCTGAGTTGTTGAAGAAGCATTCTAATAATCCACAAGCTTCATCTTTATTATTGCCAGAAAATTAGGCCACTAAAAAAGATACTGTTAGATCTCATCCAGCTAAACCATCAAAAGACAAAATGGTCAGTAGCATATGCAAAGTTTACATTTCATTTTTTAAAAATTAAGTGCTGGTTATTTGTGAAACATTCTTATAACAGTTCCGTGGGAAAGAGGAGGCAGGGTGAAAACTTGCACCAAGTGCTATATTCAAAGTCTCAGGAATTCTTCTGGGCTGGAGATAACCATTACCAGAGACTGCCTTTACAGAGAGGGATGAATTATGTACTAGGTTAATGACAGATGTAGAAACAACAAAATTAAAGATTGAGGGGTCAAACTCTTTTGAGGAAGGAACTGCAGTCACTAGTACATTATTATTTCCTTCCATTTTTCAATTGTTCTTTACTGCAAGACAATCATCTGCAAATATCCTTAAGTTTTGGCATGTGCTTCTATTAATTTTTTTCTCTCTGGCAGTTGGAGTTTCCAAGTGCCCCTACATATTTATTTTTTATTTTATTAAGCACCATCCTGTAGCAATCTGCTTTTTGATTGAAGGAGTTTGAGTCTTTCCCCAGAGCATGTCAATTAATGTCTCTCAACACCAGGTTTGTGCAATTAAGAGTCCCTGTCCCTGAAGCACAGTGGAGCTCCTCAGTGCCTTAAGCATAGGAGGCACTCAAATGTGTTTGCTGAATTAACTAAGCAGCATCCAACCACAGTTCTTTGCAATTAAACATTCATGTCCTTTGGTATCAGAAATAATAACATTCTTTATACTGATTGAGTTGCTAAAATCTGTGTACCTGAAAGCATCTTAGCCAGGGGTGTAATTCAGTGGCAGAGCACTTGCCTAGCATGCACAGGGCTCTGGGCTTGACACCCCGTATTGAAAAAAGGGGAAAAATGCAGATTTTGGGCTGTCAGTGTAGGTCAGTGATAAAGCATTTCCCTAGCATGCTTGAGGCCCTGGGTTCATCCCTAGCACTGCAGAAAACAAAAACAAACAATATCCCATTAATGTATTTGACAGTTATAAGATGCCATATTTACAAAATTATTTGATAGGCAAATATTGGAGACATCCCAAAAGCTCATCAATAAAAGACTAGTTAAATTTAAAAAATGTTAACTGTAAAGCACCTTAAACTATTTCAACCATTAATTTGTGAGTGAGTGAGGAAGGTAATGTATAATAACAAAATGATTAATAACCAAACTTCTGAAAGAACACGTCTTACTTTTTGGTATTTTTTAATTTTAGTACTATTTTTGCCCTAATCTGTGACCCAAAACTCGATACTATTTTTTGCAATAGTTAGAAAACTGTCACAGTGATGAGATGAAGTATTAATTAGACTTCAAATTAAGGCCATGGTCATGGAGTGGGGTAGAGTGGAAACATTTACAACATTGTGAAGGATAAATCAATAAGGCTTAATGAGAGAGACCAAGAGGTATAAAAACTGCTAAGGTTCTGGTTAGGCAAGAAAATGCAAAATCAGTAATCTATCACTGGAAAGGAAGCAAGAGAATGAATTGACTCCGGGACATCTTACGTATGACATGCCACAATGCATTAGGTGAGATGTCAATGCACAGTTGTAAATATGCTCATGAAACTCAGAGGAGGGTTCTGGCTAGAGATGAGGCTTTAGGCTAATGCAAAACATGGCAGAGGAAGAGGTAGAGAGGACTGAAAGAAGTCATTGTTAAAGAGAGAGAGAGGACTGGTTGGGAAGGAAGAAGAAAATCATGGGTGTGTGGTGTCATATAAATCAAGGAGAACATAGCTGATGGGAGTTTAAGTAAGAAAGGATGAAAACATACCCACTGAATCTGGGAATTAGAAAGTCACTGCTTATGTCAGAATGCACCATGTTAGCAGATGCTGAGGCAAAATCATATATCAGTTACTACACAGAGACCAGATAACCTGCCTAGATTCAAACAATGAAATAGTGCTCTCAGGATCCAGTTAAATGGAACAACAAAGTTGTCCGGCTCTTCCATTCTATCTTTTTAGTTGAGTATGTATGAGGG
This sequence comes from Graphiurus murinus, assembly GCA_004027655.1. NCBI lineage: Eukaryota > Metazoa > Chordata > Mammalia > Rodentia > Gliridae > Graphiurus > Graphiurus murinus. The sequence continues at coordinate 63,454 of PVLC010004732.1, read as the reverse complement.
TCACAACTGATTTTTCCTCTTAGACTGGTATTATCAAACATCCCTAGGTTCTTATGTTTTCTTGCTGCATTTCTATTTGATATTTCCTTTGGCTTAGAGGATAATTGTGTTTTGAATGAAAAAGGTTCCTCCTGCTGCAAAGTCATCTTTTTAGAGGGAAGAGAGTTAAGTAAACCTCATAAGATTAGGAACTTCACCTTTTATTCCTCCAATTGCCTATTTTTTCCTTCTGGCTTTTAATCAGACTTCAGTCCAGGGCTCTATACAAAAGAGGAACTAAATTAATAGTTGTTGAATGAACAGTAAATAGAGCCAACAGAGAAGTTTATTGCTCTTACATAGCAGATATGTGGCAATTAGCCTTTGAAAACAAGACAAGTTGAGAATAATGAACAGATTACTATCTACCAAAAAGACATAGGATAAGGCAATATCACCTTACATGGAGTTCTGTAGTATTCTGTAGCTTTTGATGTGGCTATTCCAGACCATGTCTTGTAGTAATCATTAAATGAGATTGCTTTAGTTTTTCTGAAAATTCAAATAAAAATCATACAATGGGTAGTTTGCAAATTTAATTTTTAAAATTATTTTTATCAGAATGGACTATTTAGATAATATTTTCTTATAAGACATTAGACTGATTTGAAAATTCTAACATGCATTTCAAAAAGGTGAAAGTAAAGCCAGGCGTGGTGGCGCACACCTGTAATCCCAGTACTTGGGAGGCTGAGACAGGAGGATCCAGGTTCACGGCCAGCCTCAGCTACTTACTGAGGCTCTCTGCAACTTAGTGAGACCCTGTTTCAAAATAAAAAATAAAAAATAGGGTTGAGGGTATAGCTAGGAGGTAGAATGCCCCTGAGTTCCAAACCCAGTACTGCAAAAAAAAAAAAAAAAAAAGTGAAACTAACACATTAATTTTACCACTGAGGAATACAAATCACAGAAGTGAAAATCTGTCTAAGTCATTTTTCAATAATAAATGTAAATATACATTCATGTGTATATTATATGAAGAAATATATGCATTTAAGATACCTGCTTTTCATAACTAACATTAAAAAATAACATTAAGCACAGCATTATATCTATCTGCACATGTTTTTTTTTGTTTTGTTTTGTTTTGTTTTTGCAGTACTAGGGATTGAGCCCAGAGGCATTTTACCTTGGAGCTTCACCCCTCAGTCCTATTTTTTATTCTTTATTTTGAAACAGAGTCTCACTAAGTTGCAGAGGGCCTCACTAAATAGCTGAGGCTGGCGGAAAACCTGGATCCTCCTGTCTCAGCCTCCCAAGTACTGGTATTACAAGCATGTGCCACCATGCCTGGCTCTATCTGCACATTTATTCATTCTACAATAAACAATTTTCTTGAACTCTACATCAAATTTTATTAAAATCACCTTTATTTCCTTTTTATTATGAAGAGGGAATAAAAGCATAATTGGAATTAGTTTAATTTATACATAGAATCTGCCCATTTTCGAAGAGGGTAAAAAAAAACTTCTCTAAAAGTCCTGCTTGCCCTTTTCCTTCACTTTGTTACTATGTCTTAATAGGAGAACAAAGATTATTATAAAGTATAAAATGGGAACTACAAGATGGTTTCAATGACGTTTCTAAGTATTTTTACTACAAAGTTTTGAATACTGAAATTCTTAACACTCTACAAACACAACATTAGTTAGAGATATTTTTCAGATGTGTGAGATCATTGATTAACTGTCTTAAACAGATGTCTCAGTATCAAATGTAGTATGACTTATGTTTGCTTTCCAATTTAAGTTTCTAACTCTGGAAGAAGAAACAACTTTTCAGTTAGAACAAGTATATTAGCATTAATTTTTATAGGTAAATCATAGAGACCGTAACTATTTGGCTAGATTTTGAAATTAATGGGACAAAATCTAAATGTGTTAATGCATTCGTTTATTTAAATAACAATCACAGACACATAGTTTCAAGACTAACATTTTTCAAATGTGTTATTACTTTCCCACTCACACTTAAGTAGTAAAATGAAACTTGGTAAAGATAAATTAATCATTACTATTATTGCTTCCAGAGCTTCATGCTGTGCTTTGCACTACTAAATGATATACTAAACTAACATTAATTTGGCAACGAAATGTTTCGGTATTTGGCAACAGAGGTAACAAAATGAAAGGCTGCATTATATCTCCTGCATGAGAAAGCTTGTGATCAATTTGCTGTCACAGATCATTTAGCCGACAACAATGACCCAAGAGGAAGGAAACTGTCAACACACTGTCTCGGTGGAAAAAAAAAAAAAAATCCACCATCTTCAGGCACAATCGTCTCCATTGTTTTATGTCTGTTTGAGGACGACCCATGACCCTCTCCCTTCCCAAGGGTGTCCTGTTCAATTTCAAACTGTTAGCCTTTGGGGGTTTTCTTTTCTTTCTTCCAGAATAATTAAAAGTATTACCCTAAAAGGTATAACCTTAGTTAGCACACAAAAAAACAGAATATCTTAAACATTTGTGAATAGTTGCATTTTCAGTTTTATAAAGGAAACAGCCCCTTAACAGAAGGAAACAGTAACTATATTTTACTATTTTTGAGATAAAGTACTGAATCTACAAGAATATATACAGCACAAAAGACATGTTTATAGTTTCAACCAATAACAGGAATTTATTGAACATTATCATTGACACCATACAAATAATAGCCTACAAAATACAAGAAAAGAAGAATCCATGATTTTAAACTGACAATAGGGCTTATTACCCTGTTGGGAAAATAAGATATATACCTAGTGAATAGAAAAGTTTCCTATATTCACACAATAAAGTGTTACATGGTTTAACCCAGACATTTAGAGAATACAATACATGCATAAATACCTCTTTGACAGTGGCAATAAGAAAAAGAAGTTGGAGGAGGAAGATACCATTTTTGTTGGGAAGCCATCAGGAAAAGAATCATTTTGGGTATGGGTATGGAAAAAAAAAAAAGGAAAGAGGTATTCTAGGTCAGGGGAATGCATTGCTCATGGGTCAGATGGGAAGGAGGATGGTGTGTGTGTGTGTGTGTGTGTGTGTGTGTGTGTGTGTGTGTGTGTACACAGAGGATGTAGGATGTCAGGGGAGGGGATGGTAGTGATAAGACCAGTGACTAGAGTGGAGAGCTCAGATTCAGAGAGATTGGAGTATGATAAAAATAAGTGAAACAGGGTAGTACAAGATTTTCAAATTTAGGCAGTGAATGGTTTAGAGCTGATTCAGTAATCTTGATTCATTAGGTAATAGAGAGTCATGAGTAATTCTAGAATGGGCAATTGAATTATGAGATCCGTGAGTTTTTTCTGAGTGTAGATACCAGGTGGATTATATAAGGAAAATGAAATGCATGGCAGGATAAGAAACAGGAAAACATTCAGTTTAGGAAACAAATTCACTACTTCAGGCATGAGATAACTTAACACTAATAGATCTCACACAAAGGTGGGGGGCAGGCAGGGAGATGAATATAAGATAATGCTAAAGAATCCACTCCATACCTGGCAGGGTATGAAAGGTGAAAAAATGTGAGGGTCAAATATTCTAAAGCCCAGAAAACTAGTTTTGCTCTTAATGGAAAGGATCAAGAGAAACTGCAGTAAAATATGAGTTTAATTTTAGACATGGGCCTTAGGTGGTGATAGGACAGACAAGTCAATGAGAAATTGGAAATGGAAGAGAGATTCGGGTTAAATCAACATAAAGGTTGATAGTGAAGCCATTAGAGAAAACAGTCTGCAAAGAGTAAGTAAGTGTTTAGGAAAGAAAGAACAGAAACCAACCCATAGTTAAAAGGAGCCAGTAAAGGAAAGACAACAGTTCATTAGGGGTAGAAGAAAATAATGGTTGTACTATTTCATGGAAGCAACACCCCAGTCAAAATCAAAGCCTAGTGGTTAAACCTATGGTTGGAACCTTATTCTCCATCATGACCTAGTCCTTACTGTCAGAGTTGAGAGTGGAGGGTATGGAGTCAGCTGGCCTATGTTAAAACCTCTCACATAGGCTGGGCGTGGTGGTGCACAGTTGTAATCCCAGTACTTGGGAGGCTGAGACAGGAGGATCACAGGTTCACAGCCAGCCTCAGCTGCTTAGTGAGGCCTTCCACAACTTAGTGAGACCCTGTTTCAAAATAAAGAATAAAAAATAGGGCTGGGGGTGTAGCTTGGAGATAGAATGTCCTGGGTTCAATCCCCAGTACCAAAAACAAACAAACAAAGAAACCCTCTCACATCACTTAGCTGTGTGAATCTGAGCAAGGTACTAATCCTGCCTGTTTCCTCATCTATAAAAGTAAGAGAATTTTCTCAAGCAGTTATTGTCAGAATTCAATGTGAGCATGTAGGAGAAGAGCCAAGCTTAGCACCTCATCAACACTCAGGCTGGGATGGTCTCCTCAACTGCCTATAATTATTACTTGAGCATCTCTCTTGCTAACTACAGACAGCTTCCCAATTGTGTTTCTCCCTTGGACTCCTCCTATTTCAGGTTATCATTGCCTCTGCTGGAAAACCTCACTTGGTTATCTAGTTTTAAAGGATGAAGTCTGAATATTTTCAAATGGAATCTGAGGCTCTTCATCATCTGGTCATTTCCAACCTTTTCTTCTGCTAGTCTGACTCCTATATCCCAAGGCTCTATCACATGGAATTTCCTGCAGATCCTGCATAGACCATGACACTATCCTTCTGTTTCTGTGCAAGCTTTTCTACCTAGACACTCTTTTTCCCTCTCTGCCTGCTAAACTCTTGCCCATCAAGGTTTGGTTCCAGAAAACATATTTTGTATATGTAGGTTGTCAAATAGTGGACACTGTTTCCCTTCTTAATAGCTACATAATAGCATTATGAGGACACCATATGCAGGGTGATGAGATTGATCCCACCCCTGTCTCTAAATTGGAGCCTGATGAGTTCAGAGCTATCTAAACATAATGTCAATTTCAGAGACAGGAACTTGGCCTAAAAAGATTCAATTAGAGTGAAGCTTACTGTAGCTTTCTAGTTCAATGCATCTTGATATCTGGGAGTACAAATCCTCTAACTTTGTTCTTTGGCTCCATGTGACTTAGAGGTGAATCATACCTTTATCCAGTGTATCTAGTAATACTAAAATGGCTACTATGTAACTTACACCTATTATACTGCCTGCCCATAAGTTACCTAACAGCCATTTTGGTATTAGTGTCCTGGTTCAAGTAAGCCTTACATAGTAGTTCAATGCTATGTCACAATGTATCATTCACCTCACTTAGTCTTATCATAAAAGCATTGTATCATCTCACATAATCACAAGAGGGGTGATAGTACAATAAGATATCTTGGAAGAGAGAGAGAATATATGCACATAATTTTTTATCACAGTATGTTATTATAATTGTTCTATTTATTATTAATTATTGTTCATCTCCAACTATGCTTAATTTATGAATTAAACTTTATCATAAGGATATGTAGGAAAAACATGGAATCTATATAGGGCTTGCACTATCTGCAAATCTCAGAATCCACTGGGGTCTTGGAATGCATCCCTGTGGATAAGCAGGAACTATCGTATTTAGCATTCTGTCTCTTATTTTTCTTTTTTCTTGGCTAAGAGCATCCAATACTTCTTTACCTTTTTTTTTTTTTTTTAATGTCAGCTTCTCATAGTCACACTTTGGCTGCTCTGGTATTCCTGATTCACTTTTACTTTTTATTCAGGGTGTCAAAATGCCTCACTGTAGACCAGGCTTAGGAAATAAGCTTTCTCCTATCTACGTGCTCACACATGCTGTTCCCTCTGCCTAAAAAGCCCTCCTCCCTGATCTACAGGCAAATTCCTAGTCCACTTTTAGAAATCAGCTCTGGCATCACCTCCCCTTGAAAGCTGGGCTTTACATGCTGCCCTCTCAACCCCCCTGACAAGCCTTAGGAAGATATTTCTTCTATGAGTCCCCAGGGGTTTTTTTGTTTGTTTTTTGGGTTGTTTTTTTTTTTTTTTTGTACTGGGGATTAAACCCAGGGGCATTCTACCTCTGAGCTACACCCCCAGCCCTATTTTTTATTCTTTATTTTGAAACAGAGGCTCACTAAGTTGCGGAGGGCCTCACTAAGTAGTTGAGGCTGTCCTTAAACCTGCAATCCTCCTGTCTCCGCCTCCCAAGTACTGGGATTATAAGCATGCAACACTATACCTGGAGATTCCTCAGTATCTTGATCTTACCTCTGTCAAAGCACTTATTATATTGTATTTATGTAATACAACAATATACAGGCACGGCCCAGTAAAATATTGGCTTGCATTTAAAAGAGGTGGTTTCAGAAAATAAGTGAAGGCTTCTAAAAGAAGTAGGGGGGGGGGAGATCTGTGCCACAGGGAAAGAAGTTTCTGCTCATTATCATTCATTTTAATTATGATTCAGTCTGACCATAGCATTCCTGGAATTCCTCCTTAGCCATGATCCTGATATTTGCCCTGTGGCCCTCCAATCATGTCCTCTGGTGGGAGCTGCTCCCTACACTGGTCCTATGGGCCTGATGGTCAGCTTTACTCCATGAACTTTCTCCCCTTCAGAAGAGGCTTCATTCTAGGATATTAATCTCTTTACATTAGGGATCGCATATTATCACATATTATTTATATATCCCAACATTGAGCACAATACCTGGCATAGAAATGAAGGCATTTTAAGTATATGAATAAGTAGCTACTGTCCTGGGGGCAAAAACCCTGCCCCATAACCTGCAAGTGCTATCCCACAAGACCATGTGCAAACATCTCTATTTTGTGCCAGGATGGCCAAGTGCTTTGCACCATATTGACACATGTAAGGGGTAACAATGTCCCTACTGAATCCCAACCTAGTGGACTAATCACTAGATTACATGCTATCTTCCTGCAACTTTCCAACATTGTTTCACAAACAAGTCACTTAAGTTGTCTAATTTTGCTTATCTTTATTCAAAGCCAATCAAGGAGCCTGGGCTAAATTAAGCACTGTTGCAACACTAGCTAGTTGTCTGTTTTCAACATCTGATTGGCTAATAAAATTAACTGGATAGAAATGCTCAAGCAAGTAAATGCCCAGAATCATACCTGAGATTCAAGACCAATACCTTATTCAGAGGGTCAAGGCTGAATTGATACCATACTGTCAAGTTATCTCCTCCAAAGTACAATGGCCTCATCCCTAATTCACCATTTGCTTCTAGAAACTTATCTTCTCCTACATTGCTTAAATTTTTGTGATCTATAACGGTTAGTGCTCATTCTGTTAGCAACACATTTTTTTCCTTTTCAAAAATAAAAAAATAGGCCAGGTCATACAATTATATTTAATTTAAATTCAATAGTTTTTCTCATTCTTCCTGAAAACAACATGCAAAAAAGGTATTGTAAGAAAAACAAATATTTACTCCCTCTTGTGAGTTAAAAAAATAAAAATTTAGGCCGGCTGTGATGGCACATGCTTGTAATCTCAGTATTTGAGAGGCTGAGATAGGAGGATCACAGGTTTGGGGCCAGCCTCAGCTACTTAGTGAGGCCCTACGCAACTTAGTGAGTGAGACCCTGTTTCAAAATAAAGAATAAAAAATAGGGATGGGGGTGTAGCCCGGAGGTAGAATGCCCCTGGGTTCAATCCCCATTACCACCAAAAAAAAAAGGTTAAAAAAAAAAAAAAGAAGTAAAAATTTATCCATTATAAGCTGGGCATGGTGGTGCATGCTTGTAATCCCAGCATTTGGGAGGCTGAGACCCAAGGATCCAGGTTCTCGGCCAGTCTCAACTATTTAGTGAAGCACTCCGCAACTTAGTGAGACCCTGTTTCAAAATAAAGAATAAAAAATAGGGCTGGGGGTATAGCTCGGAGGTAGAATGCCCCTGAGTTCAATGCCCAGTACAAAAAAAAAAAAAACCATTATAGAAAATATAAGCAGTTTAAATCAATTATTTATTTTGGCATTAATAAATTAATAAAGAAGCTTATATAGAAAAACTTACCTGATAGATTTATCCAGGTCTTTAGTTAACGCTAAGTTGTCACCTGTCACTGTAAAGAAAAAATATGAAAGGATTCTGGTTTACTTGGAGATTGAATATATGGCTTTACGTGCACTCTTTCCAAAGTCTCAATAAAATAGCAGTAAAGAAATAAAAATAGGGTATAAAACCTGAAGGAAAGCAAAAGAAAGATGACCAGAAAAATGTTCAAGATAGAAAGCAGATGTCAAGTGGTAACTGTCTTAGAAGAGTCTGGAAATCTGATATCTAACTGCACGATGAGGGAAGGCCAATAAAAAGCAAGCGGATTTGCACTTGAGAACCAGAGAAGCAACTCTGAAAGGAGGGTCAGAACTGAGCGCAAACCTCAGACTTGTGCCCTCATCCTGGGTCACTCCCCGCCTGGACAGGAGGGGGGATGCTAATCCCAGGAGAAACTGTGCAAGAAGAGACTCAGCACTGGAGGATACTCGGCATAGAATAGGAGGATAGTGGGTGTTTGAGTCAGAATTATCACTACTGTGACCCAAACACCTGACTCACAAAACGCAAGGGTTTTATTTGGTTACAGTAAGGGTTTTATTTGGTTACAGTTCTGGAGGTTGCTGAGGTCATCACCCCATATGATGGATGTCTGTACATCATGGTGGGAAGCAGGAAGAGAGGGCAAGAACTTGTCCTCAGCTCCTCACGGCAGGGAGAAAAAGAAAGCCCAAGCCGGTCGTGGTGGCGCACACTTGTAATCCCAGCATTCCAGAGGCTGAGACCAGAGGATCCAGGTTCGCGGCCAGCCTCAGCTACCTAGTGAGGCACTCTGCAACTTAGTGAGACTCGGTTTCAAAATAAAGAATAAAAAATAGGGCTTGGGGGTATAGCTCAGAGGTAGAACACCCCTTAGTTGAATCCCCAGTGCTGCAAAAAAAAAAAAAAAAGAAAGCCCAAAATGTGGTCCTGGCCTCGCCCCAGGACCCCGCCCAGTGCCCCAGGGCCACACCCCCGACACGCCCAGGACACGCCCCCCAGGCAGCCAAGGCCTGTCTCCAACATGGCTGCCTTGTCTAACGTGTGAAGTATACGGACATTTTAAATCCCAACCATGACAGTAAGGGACAGAAAGTTAAATAAATCACTTTGAAGAGCAGGATTCCTGACTCCCCTTGTCCAGCTCTCAGGGTATAAGCGCTCCTCTCTCCCCACAGACTGGAAGATATCTCTAAGGAGAAATAATCAAGCTTTATGAAATGGCCAGATTCTCGCTGAATAACTCAGTAATGGAACACCACCATCAACAAGCCTGGTCTGTATTCAGAACCTTCAATCGTTTTAGTAGACAATTCATCATACATCCAGCATGGGAATGGACAGAGATCACTAGACAGAGCAAAGTCAGTATCAAGAAAGCTAACAACCTAAACAAATAAATAAGGAGAAAATTAGGAAGCAGTAAGACATCTTTCTGAAAGCCTCCCAGTATATACAAATACAAACACAAAAACAGAAAACAAAACAAAAAAGAGATGAATGGAAGGAAATTAATATTAGAGGGTCAGATCAGTAGGTCTACCTTCCACGTCATAGGAGAACCAGAAGAGACAACAGTAAAAATGAAGGGGGAAAGAAATTATAGAAGAAGTCTCACAAGAGAATGTCCTGGAACTGAAAGACAAGAGTTTGAGATTTCAATAGCTTATCAGATGCTCTATAAGTGAGGGAGGGGAAAACAACAAAATGCAGGAAGGAACGTTATCAAGACCTTTGAGATCCCTGGGACAAAAGAAGATTTTAAAAGCTTCCAGAAATAGAGAATAAATCATGTGTAAAGAATCAGACATCTGAATATCATTAGACGCCTCAAAAGCAGCACCAGAAACTAAAAGGTAATAATGTTTTTCACATTTTTGAGAGAAAATTATTTCAAAATGAAAATTTAGCCAAACCATGAGCATATAAGAATAGAACGATCATATTTTTAAGCATGCAAAGTGATATGTAGCTCCTCTGTAGTTAGAAGCTCCTGGAAGATGCACTCCAAGACAATGAAGGAACAAAGAAACCACAAGGAAAATGAGGAAGCAAATAGGAACTCCAGACCAGGAGGCTGACAGAAAGGACATCCCAGTGTCCTGAGAGGGACTGCCCACTCAGGGGAAAAGGGGGAACCAGAATTGATTAAACACTGATTGAATACCCAGGAGTCCTTTCACAGCTTGGTCAGAAGATTTAAGGGAAGAATAGATGGTAATTTATAAAAAAGCATAGGAGTGAAAAATCAGGCCATTTGTAAAAGAAAAGAAAGATCTAATCATTCATGGCTTCTCTGAGATGATTATCTGCAGTCATATTAATGTAACCAAATGATACCAGGAGGATGAGGGAGAGGAAATGTGGGTGAGAATGGCAGCATAAGAGATGAATCTTTCTATTTCATAAGATTAAGCCTATAAATAATATCTAACACAGAACACCTCAGACATATTAGCACAGAATAAAGGCTTAGAAATGTAAAGGAAAATGCCAGAAGAAACAGCTAAAATGTGCTGAGCTGCTACTGCCTCTGGAGGGCGAAAGGGAGATGGCACTCAGAAGATGTGTCTGCTCTAGGTCTGCTCTGTTCCATTAAGAATCCATTCCGAGTTTGATCCTCAGTTCTGGGGGAGAAAAATTCCTATTATATGTCCTTCAAAGCTATAAACACATGTTTCTTTCACAGAAAATAGGTACTTAACCTTTTTGATTAACATTAGCAAGTTGGAGACTTTGCTGAAAAGTTTCTGGGCTATTTGGTTCACTGAAATGCAAATAGGAAAATAGAGGTGTGTAACCCCAGCAAATAGATCACACACTACCACCCTATTAGACTCAAGTTTTCTATACCTCATGATACCTGTAAGTAACTATCTATAACAATATTGAGATCCTTGGTTCTGCATGATGGGGCTAACACTCATGTTTTTTAATAAGATGCTTCTGTACTAAATTTCTTTTCCTCCAAGACCCAGAAAATATGTTTTCTAGGGGAAGAAGTATTCACATACCAGTGCCCCCACAATACAGATTATCAATCTATGTGTATGTATGTACATGTGTGTGCATATATATACAAATATATATATTATACAAAAAAATGGAGACCTGAAGTCCTATATGACATCACTTGCTTCATTTCTAGAGATAGTTTTCTTTAACATTGATCTTTTGTTAAGAGGATTAAAAAAGCAATGGTGGCCGGGCATGGTGGCGCATGCTTGTAATCCCAGCATTCGGGAGGCTGAGACCTGAGGATCCGGGTTCGAGACCAGCCTCAGCTAACTAGTGAGGCACTCCACAACTTAGTGAGACTCGGTTTCAAAATAAAGAATAAAAAGTAGGGCTAGGGGTATAGCTGAGGTAGACGCCCCTGAGTTCAATCCCCAGTGCCACAAAAAAAAAAAAAAAAAAAAAAAAAAAAAAAAAGCAATGGTGAACTAATTGGAGCTTAAGCTGCAAGAGAATCAAATGTTTATCATAATATTTTCCTAACCATAGCAGCACAGAATGCATTTGCATACTTATCAGTTTTGTGTGTGTGTGTGTGTGTGTGTGTGTGTGTGTGTGTGAGTGAGATATGGGGGATTGAACCAGAGGCATTCTGTCTCTGAGCTATACCCCCAGCCCTTTTTTAAGTTTTTGTTTTGAAATGGGATCTCACTAGGTTGCTGAGTCTCACTAAGTTGCTGAGGCTGGTCTAAAAACCTCCAATCTTCCTGTCTCAGCCTTCCAAGTACTGGGATTATAGGTGCACACCACCATGCCTATCTATCAGGATTGTAAAGAGTATTTAATGCAAATTAGTATTATAATCTCCCTAATATTTCTATAATTCCCTTTATTCTAGTATTGGCTCATCTGCTATTGTATTAAGGTTATTTTAATGACTATCAAAAACATATTAAGATGATTTTCCTTTATAAAAAGCTATAGGAAGCCAGGCATGGTGGCGCATGCTTGTAATCCCAGTACTTGGGAGGCTGAGACCAGAGGATCCGGGTTCCTGGCCAGCCTCAGGTACTTATTGAGGCTCTCTGAAACTTAGTGAGACTTTGTTTAAAAATAAAGAATAAAAAATAGGGCTGGGGGGTAGCTCAGAGGTAGAATGCCCCTAGGTTCCATCCCTAGTACCAAAAAAAAAAAAAAAAAAATCATTACCTAAGGCTTAGCTACCATTACTCAGTATACTCTTATATTTTCCTTCAATAAAAAAAAATGTTTAAATTCCTTTTTGAAAATTGCACTTAAATTTAAATTCATTTAAGAAATTTTTTTGGTACTAAATTTAACCCAGGGGCATTCTACTTCTGAGCTATACCCTCAGTCACCTTTTATTTTTTATTTTTTCTTAAACAAGATCTTGCTAAATTGCTGAGACTGACTTCAAACCTTCAGTCCAGTGAGCCTCCCAAATACTGGGATTACAGTCATATGTTACCATGCCTGGCTAGATTTAAAAAAAATTCTTTAAACCTTATATTTCAAGAATCAAAATAGGCTGGACATGGCTTGTAATCCTAGTATTTGAGAGGCTATGACAGGAGGATTGCAGGTTCAAGGCCAGCCTCAGTAAATTAGAGACTCTGTTTCCAAATAACAAATAAAAAATAAATAGGCCTGGGGGTATAGCTCAGAGGTAGAGTGATCCTGAGTTCAATCCCCAGTATATCACAAAAATTTAAATTAAGTATTAAATAACTATAACGGAGTATGAATATTATTTGACCATATAATCACATACAAATCACAATTCACAAGGACAAAGTAAAAAAAAAAAAAAAAAAAAAAAAAAACAGACATAGAGCTCTAGTGAAATCCCTTTGTAACAAATTAGAAAAAAGCAATACTGAGAATCTAGATGGTAAACAATTGTCATGCATTGTCTCTTTCCAGACCTTTACTCCTCCAAGTTTTCATAAACTGAAGTATAAGCTAACACCAAGCAAAAAGTTCGTTGACAACATCCCTGAAAAACAGTCACTGAACTCTCCTAAATCAACACTAGTTATCAAAGAGTACCTTTAGTGATAGGGCGTTAACTACCTACCAGGCAGTTTGGCTTTCTCCACTCCTTTAAGCAACTTGAATTGTTAAAGAATCCTTTCTTATGTTTGGCCATCTGGGAGCTGATGGACTTTACCACCAACAATGTGACTGCTATAGTGGCATCTCCTTCTAGGAAAGATCAGTTAGGACACCCAGCTGACTATATAATGTATTGTCCAAACTGGCAGACTGCAAGTGGAAGGGAGTACTAGAAACAATGATACCAGGCCTGTGCCAGGCAGCCTGGGGTATGTGAACACTCTAAGTAAGGGAGGGCAGGGGCCAGGCTGCAAGGAAAAGAGGCCTTTCCCACACGGGAAGGTCACTGGGCCACCACCAACTGGGGTTTGAGCTCAGAGTATCTTCTTGTCAATACACCAAGGCAAAGACCTAGCTAGCTGTGCAGGTCAGGCAAACACAGCAGATGCTAGGAAAGAGTTTGAGGAATGAGGGGCATTTGCATATCTGCATATCAAACACCAGCTTTAGGCTTAGGATAACAAAATTAATTCTGGACAACTGATTATGGGGGAAAAGCCCCCAGTATATTCAAGATATGTTCGGACATGAGGCAGGGCCAAGCCTGCGAATTCTGGACTTCAGTGGCTATAATCTACAAGGTCTAGGGAAGGTATGACTGACTTCTAGCTTCAATGTTAGTGCAACTTTAATTTTCTGGAGTGGCACAGAGGATCTCTCTCTCTCTTCTAGAGGAAATCTCTTTAAATACTTGAAAATAGTTTTTACCACTGCCTTTGATCTTTTCTTCCATTGGTTAAACATATGAAGTTTCTTCAGCCATAGGAGAAGTGATATTACAAATTGAGCATACTGGTATTCCTGGTGAGGGCCCTCCATGTCAGAGAAAGGTAAAATTATTGTATTGCACGTGCTTAGTAAGAGGGTGCTTTCCATTATTGGTTTACATTAAGCAGGGTTTTTTCATAGGATTTAGGGCTGCTATGAAGTCAGTCTTGCATTCTGCACTTGCAAATTTTAGTTCTTTGGCCCTAACTGGGTTGCATTAAGCTGGGAATCATGGGGACAGTGAGGAGTCCCAGGTGGAAGCCCTGGTTCTGCAGCTGGATCTGTGGCCTTCCTCTACAGCACCCTTGGCTTTCCCACTGAGGAACGGGCTGTAAGGATCGGATGATTACATGCATTCACAAGTATAAAGTAAACTCTAATGTAAAATCCAGACCCATGATTTATGTTTTTTTTTTTTTTTTTTTTTTTTGCGGTACTGGGGATTGAACTCAGGGGCATTCTACCTCCGAGCTATACCCCCAGCCCTATTTTTTATTCTTTTTATTTTGAAACCGAGTCTCACTAAGTTGCGTTGCGGAGTGCCTCACTAGGTAGCTGAGGCTGGCCGCGAACCCGGATCCTCCGGTCTCAGCCTCCCGAATGCTGGGATTACAAGCGTGTGCCACCACGCCCGGCTGATTTATGTTATTTTTTAATTCACTTATTCTACAAATTTTTATGCAATACCTCCTGTCAGATGCTATGTGAGGCACTGCTAATTCTAGCCTATGATTAATGCCTACAGAGATGATACAATTAGCTGCCTCATTTTTACAACTATCTCTTCTGGTTTTGTTTTGTCTAAAAATGTGACATAATTCTGCTTATGCTTTCCCTATATCTATCAATATTTTAATGTATAATATGATAAAAGATTCTTGCAGAATTCTAGCAGAGACCTCCTTTCAAAGGGTTAGAAGTAGTCAGGTGTGATGGCATATGCTGGTAATACTAGTACTTGGAAGGCTGGGACAGGAGGATCACAGGTTCAAGGCCAGCCTCAGCAACTTAGCAAGGCTCTCTGCAATTGAGTGAGATGCTGTTTCAAAATTTAAAAAAATAGATAAAATAAAATAGAGCTGGGGGAGTATCTCAGAGGTAGAATGCCCCTGGGTCCAATACTCAGTACTCAGAAAGGGGGGTGGTTAGAAGTAATTAATTCTTGCTGGATGCAGCTTCTCCCACAAACCCAAATAGAGATTACTATCTAATGTAGCGTGAACAAGTGTTCTGCCCCTCTCCATTTCCTGATGTGTAGGAGCTGCCTCTACTATCTTAGGCCACTGTTTTCCTCTGAAGTTATGAAAAGGCAATGTCTTCATGGTACTCTGAGCTACCACTCTGAGTCCAGCCAATATGGCAGGCAAGCTGGTACTTGTTTACTGTCTTGGATTTCTATATATTTCACCAATACACATAAAAGAATATAGTGAAAACTGCCAAAGTACTATTTGGTATATCACTTATTTACTAGGTGGTTTGGTGATTGGGGCAACTTTTGTGCAAGATGTGCTGGCAAAGTCAGAGAACTAGATGGAGTAAAGACTGAGTCTACCTGTAAAGGACGAAAAAAAAGGATTGACTTCATTTCAGGTTTCTTCTGGCTCTTTCTTTCTGCAGGGAAAAAACCAAAATCTATAGCACAGAATCATTTACTGCAGAAAATTCTTCAAAACCAGTTCCAAAAATTGCCATTCGCCAGAATACGGACATAACTTTGTTGTATCTCTTTGTAATGCTAGTACTGTAGGCTTTGGCGAAAGGGTAAGTGATGTGAAATATTCCTTTATTCATGCCAGAAATATTTACTGAGAGCCAGTATGGTCCTCCAGAGGATATATCAGGTGCTGTTCTCTGTGTACAAACCAGCCTCAAATATGTCAGGGAATGTTTGAGGAACTCTGAGAAAACCAAGGCATGTTTGGAGATACTGGAAAAGATGCCTGATCAATACTGCTTGATTTGAATCTGAACCAAAAGCCCTGTTGAGAAGCAATTGATGGATGTAGTCACCATTGTAGAGACCTAGCTAACGGACTGGAGCAAGGTATGAGGATGTCTTAGAAGAGGATTAGAAAAACAGACAATAGAAACCTGAAATAAAAGACTCCAGAGAGATCCCAGTCTGCTGGGTGGGGAAGCAATGATACCAGCTACCATGCCAGGTGGCTGAGTGCTATGAGGAGGAGGAGGGTATGAAGGAAAGAACTATATTACAGCTCTCACCTGTGGGAGACCCCTCCAGGCTCTGCTAACTGGAGAGAAAGCAGAGGAGCAAAGAAGGCAATGGAGTTGGGAGTCACAGAGAGGCTTCTGGTCGGATACCAGGGCATCAGAAAAACACTAGCCAACAAAGCAGAAAGATTATTATAAGGAATACCTGGGGAGGGAACTCTACAGGAGAAAAAAATTTTTTTTTGTGGCACTGGAGATTGAACCCAGAGGCATTCTACCTTCGAGCTATACCCCCAGCCCGATTTTATTTCTTATTTAGAAACAGGGTCTCACTAGGTTGATGAGAGTCTCACTACTTGCTGAGGCTGTCCTCAAACTTGTGATCCTCCTATCTCAGCCTCCCAAGTACTGGGATTACAAGCGTGCACCACCATGCTTGGCTAGAAAATGTTGAATATTTTGTTAATCAAGAGGAAAGTAGGGCCGGGCGTGGTGGCGCACGCTTGTAATCCCAGCATTCGGGAGGCTGAGACCGGAGGATCCGGGTTCGCGGCCAGCCTCAGCTACCTAGTGAGGCACTCCGCAACTTAGTGAGACTCGGTTTCAAAATAAAGAATAAAAAATAGGGCTGGGGGTATAGCTCGGAGGTAGAATGCCTCTGAGTTCAATCCCCAGTA